>CM065591.1:336443127-336659954 GCA_033119425.1 Bufotes viridis | reverse complement strand
AGTAAATAGAGTCCACCTGTTTGTAATTTATTCTCAGTATAACTACAGCTTTTCTGTAAAGACCTCAGAGTTTTGTTAGTGAACATTAGTGATCAAACAGCATCTTGAAAACCAAGGAACACAACGGATAGGTCAGGGATAAAGTAGGTGAGAAGTGTAAAGCAAAGTTAGGTTATAAAAAAAATATATTCCAAGCTATAAACATCTTACAGAGTACTGTTCAATCCAACATCCGAAAATGGAAGGAGTATGGCACAACTGCACACCTACCAAGACATGTCCTTCCACCTAAACCGGCAGCCCCTGCAAGGAGAGCCCTAATAATAGAAGCAGCCAAGAGACCCATGGTCACTCTAGAGGAGCTGCAGAGATCCACAGCTCAGGTGAGAGAATCTGTCCACAGGAAAACTATTAGTCATGTACTTCATAAATTTGGTCCTTATGGAGGAGTGGCAAGAAGAAAGCCATTTTTGAAAGCAAGTCATAAGAAATCATAGTTGTAGTTTGCCACAAGCCATATAGGGGACACAGCAAGCATGTGGAAGATGAGGCCAAAGTTAACTGCTTCAGGACCGGCGTACGCAGGATTGCGTCCTGCGGGCGGTCCTGTTCTTCTGATCGGACGCGTCGGCGCGTCATCTCGCGAGACGCGAGACTTCCTGTGATCGCGCGCGCGTGCGCGCTTTCGTTCACAGCGTCGCGCGTCTCAAGAGTTGGACTACAGCCTGCCAGCGATGATCAATCGCTGGCAGGCTGTAGATGCGATATAAATCGCATCAAACAAGTATATCAGACGCTGTTTTGTGAACAGCGTCTGATATACCTGCTACCTGGTCCTCTGGTGGTCCCATTTGCTGGGATCGACCACCAGAGGACCAGGTAACTATGTAAAGTTGCACCAAACACTACACTAACCCCCCCCCCCCCACCCCTCCTCACCAATTAACCCCTTGATCACCCAATCTAGACCCCCTGATCACCCCCCTGTCATTGATCAAACCCCTTGTAAGGCTCCATTCAGACGTCCATATCGGTTTTGTGGATCCGTGGATCCGCGGATCTGATCCGTGGATCCGTGGATCCGTGGATCCGCGGATCTGATCCGCGGATCCACAGATCCTCAAAACACGGACACCGGCAATGTGCTTTCTGCATTTTGCAGATCCGCACATTGCCAGAACTATATAGAAAATGCTTTTTCTTGTCCGCAATTGCGGACAAGAATAGGATATGTTCTATATTTTTGCGGAACGGAAGTGCAGACCCGGAAGCGCGGATCCGTAATTCCGGATCCAAGCGGGACAAAGTCTGTCCCCATAGAAATGAATGGGTCCGCAATTCCGTTCCGCAAACAGAATTGCGGACGTGTGAATGGGGAATAAGGGTCCCTTATCACCGCCAGTTAGTTAGCTACTTGTTAGGTAGCTAGCGCCCAGCCCACCGCACCGCAGTCACTGATTTTGGCAGAGATTTTTTCATCCACATTGATCGATGCGAATGAAAAAATCAGTGCCGTTCATTTTTTTTTTTTTCAGCACAGAGGCTGAACGGAAAAAAAAAATCTCATTACCCGTCTGCTCAATATAAGGAGAATCGCAGAAACTCCTAATGCTGGCCATACGTGTAATGATTGCGGAGACCCCTAAAATGCCAGGGCAGTAGAAAAACCTCACATGTGACCCCATTTTAGAAAGAAGACACCCCAAGGTATTCCGTGAGGGGTATGGCGAGTTCATGTAAAATTTTATTTTTTGTCACAAGTTAGTGGAATATGAGACTTGGAAAAAATAAAAATAAAAATCAATTTCCGCTAACTTGTGCCAAAAAAAAAAAATGTCTGTGAACTTGCCATACCCCTCACGAAATACCTTGGGGTGTCTTCTTTCCACAATGGGGTTACTTGTGGGGTATTTACACTGCCCTGGCATTTTAGGGGTCCTAAAGCGTGAGAATCCAAATGCGTAAAAATGCCCTGTGAAATCCTAAAGGTACTCATTGGAATTAGGGCCCCTTTGCGCATCTTGGCTGCAAAAAAGTGTCACTCATGTGATATCGCCGTACTCAGGAGAAGTAGGGCAATGTGTTTTGGGGTGTATTTTTATATATACCCATACTGTGTGTGAGAAATATCTCTGTAAATGACAACTTTTTAAATTTTTTTATTCAAAGTTGGCAATTTACAGAGATATTTCTCTCACCCAGCATGGGTATATGTAAAAATACACCCCAAAACACATTGCCCTACTTCTCCTGAGTACGGCGATACCACATGAGTGACACTTTTGCAGCCAAGATGCGCAAAGGGCCCAAATTCAATGAGTAACTTTAGGAGGGCATTTTTACGCATTTTCTTCTCACGCTTTAGGGCCCCTAAAATGCCAGGGCAGTATAAATACCCCACATGTGACCCCATTTTGGAAAGAAGACACCCCAAGGTATTCGCTGAGGGGCATAGTGAGTCCATGAAAAATTAAACTTTTTGTCAAAAGTTAGCGGAAAGGGAGACTTTGTGAGAAAAACAATAAAAATCAATTTCCACTAACTTGTGCCAAAGAAATTTTTTCTATGAACTCGCCATGCCCCTCATGGAATACCTTGGGCTGTCTTCTTTCCAAAATGGGGTCACATGTGGGGTATTTATACTGCCCTGGCATTTTAGGGGCCCTAAAGCATGAGAAGAAAAATGCGTAAAAATGCCCTCCTAAAAGGTACTCATGGAATTTGGGCCCCTTTGCGCATCTTGGCTGCAAAAAGTGCCACACATGTGGTATCGCTGTACTCAGGAGAAGTAGGGCAATGTGTTTTGGGGTGTATTTTTACATATACCCATGTTGAGTGAGAGAAATATCTCTGTAAACTGACAACTTTGTATAAAAAATTTAAAAGTTGTCGTTTACAGCGATATTTCTCACACACAGTATGGGTATATATAAAAATACACCCTAAAGCACATTGCCCTACTTCTCCTGAGTACGGCGATACCACATGAGTGACACTTTTTGCAGCCAAGATGCGCAAAGGCCCTAATTCCAATGAGTACCTTTAGGATTTCACAGGGCATTTTTACGCATTTGGATTCTCACGCTTTAGGACCCCTAAAATGCCAGGGCAGTGTAAATACCCCACAAGTAACCCCATTGTGGAAAGAAGACACCCTAAGGTATTTCGTGAGGGGTATGGCAAGTTCACAGACATTTTTTTTTTTTGGCACAAGTTAGCGGAAATTGATTTTTATTTTTATTTTTTCCAAGTCTCATATTCCACTAACTTGTGACAAAAAATAAAATTTTACATGAACTCACCATACCCCTCACGGAATACCTTGGGGTGTCTTCTTTCTAAAATGGGGTCACATGTGGGGTATTTATACTGTCCTGGCATTTTAGGGGCCCCTAAAGCGTGAGAAGAAGTCTGGAATCCAAATGCGTAAAAATGCCATGTGAAATCCTAAAGGTACTCATTGGAATTAGGGCCCCTTTGCGCATCTTGGCTGCAAAAAATTGTCACTCATGTGGTATCGCCGTACTCAGGAGAAGTAGGGCAATGTGTTTTGGGGTGTATTTTTATATATACCCCTGCTGGGTGTGAGAAATATCTCTGTAAACGACAATTTTTAATTTTTTTTATACAAAGTTGTCAGTTTACAGAGATATTTCTCTCACCCAACATGGCTATATGTAAAAATACACCCCAAAACACATTGCCCTACTTCTCCTGAGTACGGCGATACCACATAAGTGACACTTTTTGCAGCCTGGAGTGCAAAGGGGCCCAAATTCCAACGAGTACCTTTAGCTTTACATGGCTGCTCACAATTTAGCCCCGCCCAAAATGCCAGAACAGTAAACACACCCCACAAATGACCCCATTTCGGAAAGTAGACACCCCAAGGTATTCACTGAGGGGCATAATGAGCCTGTCTGAGATTTTTTTTTTTGCCAGAAGTTAGCAGAAATGGAAACTTTATTATTATTTTTTTCCTCAGAAAGTGTCATTTTCCGCTAACTTGTGAAAAAAAGAAATGATACATGAACTCACCATGCCCCTCCGCGAATACTTTGGGGTGTCTTCTTTCTAAAATGGTGTCATTTGGGGGTATTTATACTTTCCTGACATTCTAGCACCTGAAGAAACATGACAGGTGCTCAGAAAGTCAGAGCTGCTTCAAAATGCCGAAATTCACTTTTTGCACCATAGTTTGTAAACGCTATAACGTTTACCCAAACCAATAAATATACACTTATTGGATTTTTTTTTATCAAAGACATGTAGAACAATACATTTAGAGAAAAATTTATATAGAAATGTAGTTTTTTTAAAAAAAAATTTACAACAGAAAGTGAAAAATGTCATTTTTTTGCAAAAATGTCGTTAAATTTTTATTAATAGCAAAAAAAGTAAAAATGTCAGCAACAATGAAATACCACCAAATGAAAGCTCTATTAGTGAGAAGAAAAGGAGGTAAAATTCATTTGGGTGGTAAGTTGCATGACGGAGCAATAAACGGTGAAAGTAGTGTAGTGCAGAATTGTAAAAAGTGGCCTGGTCATTAAGGGTGTTTAAGCTAGGGGGGCTGATGTGGTTAAACTTTTTGGCCTAAATGCAAAACACTATGTGTGGCGGAAAACTAACACTGCATTTCACCCTGTACACACAATTCCCAAATTGAAACGTGGTGGTGGCAGCACCATACTGTGGGAATAATCTTCTTCAGCAGAGACAGGGAAGCTGGTCAGAGTTGGTTGGAAGATGGATAGAGTTAAATACTTGGCAATCCTGGATGCTGTAAAGGACTGGATACTGGGGTGAAGGTTCAACTGGGGTGAAGGTTCGAGCTGGACAATAACACTTAATATACACTTAATATACAGCCAGAGCTACAATGGAAAGGGTTAAAATCAAAGCATAGTCATGTGTTAGAAGGGCCCAGTCAAAGTCCAGACGAGAATCCCATTGATAAACTTTGGCAAGACTTGAAAATTGCTGTACACAGACACTTTCCATCCAATCTAACTGAGCTTGAGCTATTCTGCAGAGAAGAATGGGCAAAAATTTCAGCTTCTAGATGTGCAACGCTGATAAAAACATACCCCAAATGACTTGCAGCTGTAATTACAGCAAAAGGTGGTTCTACAAAGTATTGACTCAGGGGGACTGACTACAAATGCAAGCCACCATTTCCAGATTTGTATTTATAAAAAATGTTGAAAACCATGTATAATTTTCTTTTCAATTCAGATTTACTTGCTACTTTGTGTTGGTCTATCACTAGAGTTCAGTAAATTGAAGTATCCAAAGTGGACTTTGATCCGAATTTCAAAGAAAATTTAAATCGGCACAAAGCCGAATACCTTGTGCTTTGTGGTAATGAATCAATTTGCCCTGAAATGGAGGTAAAAAAAACTAAATCATACTCATCTCATCCATTAGAGTGCGAAGAGGCCCCTGCTACCATCTTGATTGAAGAATCCATACGAAATCTTGACATCATCACGCACTGCACGAGATCTCGTGTGGGATCTTCAATCAAGATGGCTGTGGCGGCCTTTTTACGCTGAAATGGATAAGGTGAGTATGAATTTATTTTAGCCGATTAACCCCTGAAAACCCTAATTTTTTATCTCAGATGTCGCAATCAACGATAATTGTGGCATCTGAGGGGTTCAATGACGGGAAGGGGGGTGGCATAATTGCCACTCCCCGACATTGCGCCTGCTACTTACAAAGGAATGCGCTTCGTTACTAAGTAATTCATACATGAAGTGAATTTCTCGTGAAAGTCGGTGAAGCAGCAGAATCGAATTTTTGTAAACTTTACTCACCCTTATCTATCACATAAAATCCCAATAAAATACATTTAGGTCTGTGAACATTTCTGAATATATAAAAGCAATTGGCATTTTCTGGACATTTGGTTTATGTTTGCTAAATTTTGTCTGTGTTTATCAACCTTTTGTTAGAAATGTCTGTGCCTTATTAATCTAATTTTAGTTCACTCTATTCTAATTTTCAGTGGGTATGAAAGATAGGATTTAAATTTAGTTGTGTGGCTTAATATAAAAGGAGCTGCACTGAGGCAATTCCATCCAAACACGAAGCACATTTATTTCCACTTTGAACCATGATCACAGCTTGCTAACAACAAAGAGGCATAATGACACTTATAAATATTTAGGAAGTGGCAAGGATTAGAACAAGTTTGTATTCTACCTTTACAAAATAGTTATGTAGTTTAGCTGATAAAAGAACAGACGGGAAAAATCATCAATCAACGATCAGCTTTATTGTCGTCAATTATAAATTAGCTTCATGGGTTTTCACTAAATTCAAAAAAGTAATAGTTTATATTACGCATACAGTCAAAGCAGAAAAATCTTAATAGAAGTCAGTAATAGTTTTCCTATATAGAAAATAAATAGTCACAGGAAAACATATATATGGTATATCTGCTGTGCCTTATTTTAAGGGGTTATCTCACACACAACCCCTTGATATGGGAGCCACTCCTTCCTCCTGCCATTTTCTGCCAAGAAAACATATTATTTGAGAATAGCCAACTAGCCATTCTAATGAATACCTATGTAATACATCCATCACTCAAGTCCAACCCTTTAGGTTGCCTTCATGAAACAATCCCTTTAAGAAATTGTGTTCAAACAAAATAATAGCTTATCTCAAGGAGACCAGCTACAGAAAACACCGCGGAGCCTAAGTTAAGAGTCTTAAGAAATTGTGTGTCATCTGCTATTCCAAAGAGGGAACTTTTAGAATAAAGTGTGATAATAGTTTAACAGAACTGCATGGACTTCTACTAATTTTATAGTATGATATATCCAGTCAATACACTATGTAACCGTAATGGAAGACCCTTTAGTTTTCATGTATAAAAGCAGGAAAAGCAGTGTGAATAGAATCTATACTATTTCTACATTAGTGAACAGTGCAAAAATTAGCAGAAAACTCGTAAATGAATCCCTTAAGGACTGGAGGTTTTTTATTTTTTGAGTTTTCGTTTTGCGCTCCCTGCTTCCCAGAGCCATAACTTTTTTATTTTTTGGTTCACATAGCCATATGAGGGCTTTTTTTTTGCGGGACAAGTTGTACTTTCCAATGACACCATTTAATATTGCATAAGATGTAGTGGGAAGCAGAAAAAAAAATCCAAAAGGGGTGAAATTGCAAAAAAAAAGCAATTCCACCACAGTTTTGCGGGTTTTTAAATTCCGACGTTCGATGTGCGATAAAACTGGCCGATTACTTTTACTCTACAGGTCAGTACGAATCTGGCGATACCCTATATGTATAGGTTTTCTTGCGTTTTGAAAAAAAAATTCAAAAGTGGGAAAAAATCTGTTTTACTTTTTTATCACCATGTTTTGACCCCTATAACTATTTTATAATTATATGTACAGAGCTATATGGGAGCTCATTTTTTGCGTCATAATCTTATCTTTTTATTGATAAAATTCTGGGATGTGTATGACTTTTTGATCAGCTTTTATGTAATTTTTTGTGGAAAATGAAGGGACCAAAAATGGCGAATCCGCCATTTGGACGCTTTTTTCTGTTTTGCTGTTTGACGTATGGGGAATATTTTTTTATATTTTTATAGTATGGGCGTTTTCGCACATTTCGACGTCCATGATGTGTATTTATTTAATTTTTTTATTTTGGCAAAATTTGAACTTTTATGTTTTTTTTTATTTATTTATTTTTTAAACTTAATTTTTTTTTTACACTTTTATAAAGTTCCCATAGGGAACTATAACTTACAATCATTTGATTGTGAGTATCATACATTCCAATGCAATAGCATTGGAGTGTATGAAAAAAATCGCATATTTCCTATGAAGCCTATTACAGGCAAGGCTCCATAGGAAATACTACAGAGCTGCCTGGGTTTCATTCATAGAAACCCAGGCTACTACAGGCGAACTCCAGCTCCTCCGATCGCCACACAGGGGAGCCGGAGCGCAAACCGAATGTAAAACTTTTGGTTTGTGCGCACTCAGATGCCGTGGTCAGGATTGACCACGACATCTCTAGGGTTAAATGTCCGTGATCGGCATTGCTGCCAGTCGCGGACATTAGCCGCGGGTGTCTGCTACAAGAACCATGCGGACACCCACGGCTAAGGTGCCCGCATGAAGCAGGAGCGGGCACCATCTTTGGGGACAGGACACATGACGTACGGGTACATCCTGTGTCCTTAAGAGGTTAAAGGAAATGTGTCACCAAAAAATGTATCTGCCAGTTAAAACCAGATAGCAGCACACATAATGTTTTCTGATTTTATTTTCCGATTGTAGATCTTTTAGTTCCATTTTCTGAACATGATTATGGGGGCAGACATCTTGACTGAGCTGTTCTTAACAGCATTTACAAAGCATTAAAAAAATTGCTTTATGGCATCTTCATGGTCCACAGACACAATGGTCAGGAGGGGACCCTATTGACTTATATGGGAGAATTTTCTGGGCATGCTCTATGTCCTGTTTAGAGGTCTTTTACAAGGCAAGAATAGATAAGCTTTGACAATCACCCACTGCGAATGGTGGATCCTGTCTTATCTACCCACAGAGGGGACATCTCCTTACCATTACAAGCAGGTTTAGAATAATAAATAACTGCAGTAAAGTGATATGTACAGACCAACAAGTGGCACCTACTAGACTTAGTGGCCAGTGTGAAAGCTGCAGGATTTTAATGTTTTTTGTTTAAATATAGATAGTGGCATAGAAAATTAAAAATAACATCACCAAAAATTATTTAAACATATGTTAAACATAAAAATGTGATTTAAACAATAGGTCATTTACTGATTACACATACCCTTTAAATCCTGTCCATGCAGTTTACCTATGGAATTGGATTTATCTGAGGTTCTCAGGAGACTGTAGCTTACCTATATCAGGTGCTGTCCTGGACCTATTGACTTCTCTGGTACTTATCCAATGTCATGTAATGGCAAAACATCAAGTTACAATATTATATAATATTAAATCAGTATGAAATCTGGATAAAACAATCCCATTTAAACTGTTAGCCACAAACCTATCTCAGCTACAGTGAGAGTCAGTGTGCAGTATACGGGCACTTTAATACCCGTTTACCACCAATCTGTTATGCTCCTTTAAGTGTCTCATATAATTGCCTGCAGCAATGTGAAGGTTGTCATGTAGGTATTAGACCACTGGGGGGAGCTGGTGAGCAGGATATATATATAGCTAGGCCAAGGCAGGCTAGTGTTAGTGCAGACCCTGGAGTCTGTGAAGGCCACATGTCTCAGGCCTGAGCAAGTCAGCAGAAATCAAGCAGAGGCAATCCCTAGAGCAAGAGGTACTAAATGCCAAGAGGAGGTACACTGTCTACTGGAGATTCAAGGATATAAGCCAGAAGTAGGGCATTGGGGCCTTGAAGCATCAATTCCAGTCAGGACAAGTCAGGAAGAAAGTAAGGTTCACCTGCAATTCTAAGTCCTGTTGTCTTTCCCTCTGTTATTCCTTGCTGGATGTAAGCCTGCTGTAACTGCGACTGTACAAACGTCTATTCTCTGCAACAAGAACTGTGTTAAGAGGTTGCCTGCTGTATTTTCTACGGTTTTCAGTAAAGTTGGAATTCTGTTTTCAAGTTACAAGTCTGCACCTCTGTTATTCCTACTATAAATACGGTGTGCCACCGTTTACTGGCACTGGCGTCACGACACCTCAGGGACTCAGCCATAGGCACGTTAAACTACAACACCAAGGGCACCTCGCATTCCACCTGGCTGTGTCCCTCAAGAACCCAGAGAGTGCCCCAGAGGAACAGCGTGCCGGCCTCTCCATCACTGGCATTCCCCAGGTTAGTCCCACACATTGCCCTGACTTGGGGATGCTACATTTTGGCGTCACGAACAGGATACGCACGTTTTACGGACTGTGAGCAAAAACGTGAACTTTGTGCCTTAACCAGTTTGCCAAGTGACAAAACGCCTGTTTATTTGAAGTAAACTTTGAGGACTTAAAACGTACAGAAAAGTGTCCCAAAAACCTCCAGGAAGCGCTGTGCAGTGTTGCGCTATCAAGAGGAAGAAAATCGCCACTTCAAAGTGCATTTTTGTGGACTTTTATGCTGTTTTACTACCGCTGCTTGCTGTCATTGAATTGATGCATCATGGCGCCCAAGATGGCCGCCTGAACTGTGGACTTATCTACTGCGCCATCACTACTCATTGCTGGCGGGAAAACTTAGCGCCAAACTCTGCAGCGTCACCACTTTATTCAAATTTCCCAAGCTGGACTCCACCTACCTTGGACTTGGAAGAACGCAGACGCTGTTCCCCGTCGGAGCAAGTCCGAGCTCCGCCCCTCCAGCCCGACGTCCTCGCGGGAAGGGACGCTGCGCAAGGGATTCCCGAAGACGTCCTTCCGGATCTCGCGAGATTTGGACCGCCTGCACCGGAGTAAGTACAAACTCCTGGGAGAAATAATCCTACACCGGAGAGGGGTCGCCTGGTTAGTAAGGCCCAAAAGGGGATACCAGACTCTGTCCATCGATCGCGCTCACCGGCCAGTAACCCCGCCAGCGCGACATCGGACCTATCGCTAACTCTTAAAGGGACCGCTCAACAAATTAATCTGCATCATGTCGGACTCAGAAGTAGCCGAGCAGCCTGCCCCCAGGGAGCCAGTGGCCACCAACGGTATTGCAGCTGCCAACATGATGCCGCTGACGATGCCGTACTACTTTGGGGCTCCATGGTTTCCCCGTTATGCCGGGAGGCTCATAATTTAAAAGACTTCCAAGACAAAATCCTGGCTCTGTTCCGGCTCTATCCTATTAACCCGGAGCAGCAAATGGAGATTCTGTTAGCCCAGTTGGAAGGAGCGGCCCGTCGAGAAGTCATGTCCTGGCCCAGTTCTGAGAGGAGTACCATAGAGCAGATCTTTGACCGCCTCAGCACTACCTTTGAAGTCAGGACGGTGTCTGAAATAAAGATGCGCTTCTTCAGTAAGAAACAAAAGCCTGGTGAGTCACTCCGTGATTTTGCTTTATCCCTCCAAGAGGCCTGGAGAGCCGTCATTCATATAGACCCTAGAGAGATTGACACCCAGGATCAAACTCTGAGAGAGCAATTTATTGCGGGTGTGAATAGCGAATCTTTAAAAACACAATTGAAAATGTTGTCGGCTCAGCACCCTAACAGTGTTTTCCTGGACTTTAAAGAACTGGCCATCAGTATTCTGGGACAACATCTGCCAACGGAACCAGTGGCCCATCCCGAACCTCCTGTCCGTAATCCTAAGCCAACGGATACCAGCCTGCCAGGGGCCAGCCAAGCCGCCCAGACTCCAGTTCCTGATACAGTAGCTGCTCTGATGGAACAGGTCAATTACCTCACTAAGAGCCTGGAAAAAGTCTGCAGGAAACTGGAAGAGTGGGAGAAACCCTTAATGCTGGAAGATGAACTCCTTTTGCCTCAAAAGCCTGGCCCCCTGCGTATCAAGAAGTTTATCCCAGAGATCCTGGAAGACGTTCAAGTGACCGGTTTAGGAACCATAGCGACCTTCCTGTAATTACTGCAAGAAGTTGGGTCATACTGAATCTACTTGCTGGCAGTTAAGCGGGTCACCCTCGAGGCTGAGGACCGCCCCTCGGGAGGTAGAACAACAGGTCCAAGGGATCCAAACTGGATGCCCGTTATGTGGGGTCCCGTCCCAAAATAAACGTCCGGATCAATGGAGTGCCTTTTGAAGCGTTGCTGGACACTGGATCTCAAGTCACCACTATTCAGCAGTCCACCTTTAATCAGTTCTGGAGTTCCAGCCTGCTTACCCAGCCACCTGAGTCCTGGTTGGAGATAATTGCAAGCAATGGTAAGCCCATAAAGGTCCATGGATACTGGGAACCCACGCTCCAGGTGGGAGAAGCCACTTTACCACAGCAAGGAGTGATCGTGGTACAAACCGGGGATAAAGGGGTCACCCTGTGATTGTTGGGACTAATGTTTTCAAAAATTGCTACCCTGAGGTACTTGAAGCTCTCCATCAGTCCCTGCCTGCAGCTTCCTCTGCCTCCAAGAAGGTCCTCCAAAAGACCATCAGCGTACTGTGTGCTCAGCAGAGGTTTGCAAATGAAAAAGGAGAGATCTGCACCGCCAGGATCGGTGATAATAGACCAGTGACTCTACCTCCAAACTCCCAAACTCTCCTGTGGTGCCGTGCTGTCCTGGGAGTCCAGGGCCAAGACTATCCGGCCCTGGTGGAACCTGTCCAGATGGAGAACTACCCATATGTGCGAGCTGCCAAGTGCCTGGCGACCGTCTCCCAAGGTAAAGTACCTGTCCGTCTGATTAACCTCAGCGATCATCCTGCTGTGCTTACTAAGCACTGTCCTGTTGCCCAGCTTTCCCAGGTTTCCTTCCAGGATGTCATCCGCCTGCCTGTCACCGAGAAGCCATCAGCTGCCACTCGAGGACCTCTTCCTGCGGACGACTCTCCAGTGCCCTGGTGGAAGGAACTCCATGTCGGGGACGAAGCTACCCCGCAGCATCAACTAGAGGGACTCCTGAACCTAGTAAAGCAACACCATCAAGCCTTCAGTAAGCATGCAACGGACTATGGAGAGGTCAGTGTTATCCAACACACCATACCCACTGGCTCTCATCCTCCCATTAAAGAGAGGTATAGACCCATACCACCAACTTCATACCAAACTGTTAAAGAGATGATCCAAGAAATGAAAGACTCAAAGCGTAATCCGGGACAGTCGTAGTCCCTGGGCTGCCCCCTGGTTTTAGTAAAAAGAAAGATGGTGGCATCCGGTTTTGTGTAGACTATAGAAAGATAAATCAGATCACTCACAAAGATGCTTACCCATTGCCACGTATTGAGGAGTCTCTAACTGCTCTAGGCTCCTCCGCCTATTTCTCCACCTTAGATTTAACCAGCGGATATTGGCAAGTGCCCATGGCCCCTGAAGATAGGGAAAAGACTGCTTTCACCACCCCTATGGGCCTGTTTGAATTTAATTGCATGCCATTTGGACTGTGTAATGCCCCGGGACCTTTCAAAGATTAATGGAGCGGTGCTTAGGCCATAAGAACTTTGAGACGGTGCTGTTGTACCTGGATGACGTTATCATCTATTCTAAAACGTATGAGGACCATTTAAAACATTTAGCTGAGGTGTTTGAAATCCTTATTAAATACGGCCTCAAGATTAAACCGTCCAAATGTCACTTGCTGAAACCTGCTGTAAAATACTTGGGACATGTTGTAAGCGCAGAGGGGTCCAGCCTGATCCTGATAAGTTGGCTGCTGTCCGAAGTGGCCGGTTCCCACTACAGTGAAGGAAGTGAGGAGTTTCCTTAGCTTCGCTGGCTACTACCGGCGCTTTATCCCCACTTCGCTCAAATAGCGGATCCAATCCAGGAACTCCTGAGGGGCAACCAAAAAGAGCCCAAAGACTCCTGTCCCCATTGAATGGAATGAAGAGAGGAGGTTGCATTTCAGTTGTTAAAGAAGAAGTTGACTGAACCTCCTGTGCTGGGGTACCCAGATTACAGTAAGCCATTTCACCTTTACACAGATGCCAGTAAGAAAGGCCTGGGAGCAGTGCTGGCTCAAGTGCAAGAAGGGAAAGAGAGGGTGATAGCTTATGCCAGTCGGTCCTTAAAGGGAGCTGAAAAGAATGATCAGAATTATAGCTCTTTCAAATTAGAGTTTCTGGCCTTAGTGTGGGCGGTAACAGAAAAATTCAAAGACTATTTGGCTGCCACTCCATTTATTGCCTTCACTGATAATAATCCTCTGGCCCACCTGAACACCGCCAAACTGGGGGCCTTAGAACAGAGATGGGCCTCCCGCCTTGCTAATTACGACTTCACCGTAAAATACCGGGCTGGCCGTTCAAGCGATAATGCTGATGCCCTGTCAAGGCTCCCCACTGAGATAGCACCAGATGACAAACGGGATGCCTGGGAAGATGTAGAGATGCCAGCATTTTACAACAGGTTTGCTCAACAGGACCAAGCTCAAGCTGCCAACAGTGGAACCTCTGACCCTCCATCCTTTGATAAGCCTGCATCCAGAGAAGAAAAGTGGATTAAGTTGCAATCAGAGAGTAGAGTTCTCGGTGAACTGCTGGACTTCTTCATCAGTGGCAGAACCCCTGAAAGAATTCGGCGAAAGACCGCAGACCCAGAACTCATCAAATTGTGGAAGCAACGTCAACAACTGTTCCTTCGAAAAGGCCTGTTGCTGCGGCGAAGCCTGGATCCAGTGTCAAATGACAGAGTGCACCAGATCCTCATCCCACGTCGTGATGCAGGTATGGTTCTAGAAATGTATCATGATAGGTCTGGACATTTTGGGGTTCAAAAGACTGAGGCCACTATCCGTAGGCGGTTCTACTGGGTTGGAATCAGAGAGGACATTGAGAAGTGGTGTCGGGAATGTACAGCCTGTGCCCTAAAGAGAGGTGAATATCATGATCAGAGAGCACCGCTGCACCCTATTATAAGTACCGCCCCTCTTGAACTGGTTGCGATTGACCACGTGAAGTTAGAGCCCAGTCACTCAGGGTATGCCTATGCCATGACTATTATTGACCATTTTACTAAGTTTGCCGTAGCAGTGCCTGTGAAGGACCTAACAGCCAAGACGACCGCTGAATTGTTCTGGAAACACTTCCTCCTGCCTTACGGCTGCCCAGAAAAGATCCTCACCGACCAGGGGTCTGCGTTTGAGTCTCATCTGTTCCAGGAGCTGTGCCGACTACACAATTGCCAAAGGTCCGGACCACGGCCTATCATCCACAAGGTAATGGACTCTGTGAAAAGATGAATCAGACCCTGATTGAAATGTTGAGAGCCGTGCCTCCTGAGACCAGAGGAGATTGGCCTAACCTGTTACCACAGCTCATGTATACGTACAATAATACTATCCATTGTTCCACTGGATACACTCCTTTCTACCTGTTGTTTGGGCGTCAGGGTAAATTGCCTGCAGACCATTCCCTGGACGTACAAGTGCTGGACGACATTAATCCCCTGCCTAAAACTGACTGGGTAATGGAACATCAAAGGCGCTTGCTTAATGCCAAAGAAATTGTCCAGGAGCGCATGGAAGGTGCCCGGGAGCGACAACAAAAGACTATGATTTGGCGGCCCATGCAGAGCCCTTGGCTGTGGGGACACCGTGTGGTTAAAGAACAATCACCGTACCAGTAAGCTGGACAGTAAATGGGAGAGAACTCCCTATCTTGTGTCTGCCATCCCTAATGCTGAAACTCATACCTATGAGGTCACCAGAGAGGGTAAGGGTCCCCAAATTGTTCACAGAAACCGCCTAAAACTCTGCATGACAAAGGGGCCCATTGCTGGAGACTCCGGACCCCAGTCTCCTGTGCCAGGACTTGCTGCTCAGCCTGTGGAGCCTATGCAGGCTGTGGCAGATCTATTTAATGATGCTGAACCACTCCATTGGTTCCTCACACCCTGGTTAAATTTGTTGGTGCCCGCTCCGGCACCTACTGTGCCTTCACCTCCCGGAAGAGCCGGTTCAAAATGTCCCGGATCCAGTCCCCCTTGTAGAGGATCCTCCGGCTCCTGTTGTTCCTGACCAGGGTCTCACTGGTGGAGACCCTCCTGTTGCTCCTCTCCCTTCTACCTCGATTCTAAGGGAGGAGGACACTCCTGTGTTGAGAAGGTCCACCCGGATGAACAGGGGACGTCCGCCAGTCCGTTTAGGGGACTTTGATTATACTGGTGGTGTCTCCTCCCGGGCAGTTACTACTGGAAATAGTTTGCTTGACGTTTGTGCGCAAGAATGGACTCCTCCACGTGAGCCCTTGCCTGTTATACACCCCCAGGACACCTCTGTGTGAGCATCATCCTTTTTAAGTTTGTGCCCAGAGATGGACTCCTGTGTGCGAGCCTCTGTGATATGTTCTTATTATGAACTTATACATTTTCATATGGACTATGTGATGTTTTATTATGTTCTTATTATGGACCCTGGCATTCTCTTATGGACTATCCTGGTGTTAACCATTGATTTGCTGTACCAGGTCAGCATCACAGCTCTGTATTAATAGCCTGCAAGCAGAGGACGTCGCCCTTGTCACCGCACTCCACCTTTCCAAGCTGGACCTGATATGATTATTTATGCAGATGTCATTCATTTGTGTCTATGTATGCCTGCATGTTTTCCTTTTGTCTTTCAGGAGAAGAATCCAGCTGGGTGGACCCCTGTGGGAGTACGAGGTCGTACTCAGTTTAAAGTCGTGGGGTATGCAGTATACGGGCACTTTAATACCCGTTTACCACCAATCTGTTATGCTCCTAAGTGTTTCATGTTATTGCCTGCAGCAATGTGAAGGGTGTCATGTAGGTATTAGACCACTGGGGGGAGCTGGTGAGCAGTATATATATATATAGCTAGGCCAAGGCAGGCTAGTGTTAGTGCAGACCCCGGAGTCTGTGAAGGCCACATGTCTCAGGCCTGAGCAAGTCAGCAGAAATCAAGCAGAGGCAATCCCTAGAGCAAGAGGTACTAAATGCCAAGAGGAGGTACACTGTCTACTGGAGATTCAAGGATATAAGCCAGAAGTAGGGCATTGGGGCCTTGAAGCATCAATTCCAGTCAGGACAAGTCAGGAAGAAAGTAAGGTTCACCTGCAATTCTAAGTCCTGTTGTCTTTCCCTCTGTTGTACCTTGCTGGATGTAAGCCTGCTGTAACTGCGACTGTACAAACGTCTATTCTCTGCAACAAGAACTGTGTTAAGAGGTTGCCTGCTGTATTTTCTACGGTTTTCAGTAAAGTTGGAATTCTGTTTTCAAGTTACAAGTCTGCACCTCTGTTATTCCTACTATAAATACGGTGTGCCACCGTTTACTGGCACTGGCGTCACGACACCTCAGGGACTCAGCCATAGGCACGTTAAACTACAACACCAAGGGCACCTCGCATTCCACCTGGCTGTGTCCCTCAAGAACCCAGAGAGTGCCCCAGAGGAACAGCGTGCCGGCCTCTCCATCACTGGCATTCCCCAGGTTAGTCCCACACATTGCCCTGACTTGGGGATGCTACAAGTGCTCTTTATACAGTGTCAGCCCCAGAATGGCCCCATAAAGTGTCAGCCAGTGCTTCCAAACTATCCAAATCCAGTCCAAGCCAGTCTATCCAAATTCGCAGCGAGAATGCCAATGAATCCATTTTAAAGGGAATCTGTCACCAGCATATTAGCAAAAACATTTTTTTCATTAATCCATGTGTAATAAATTACCTTCTTTCCATATGTGTATTGTAACTAGTAGTCAAAAGCTGTCACAATTTGTAAGAAATTTTAATTTTATAGGAATCTAAACATGGTGAGGAGGCATTTTATAGAGCAGGAGAAGTTGTGCAGACAGATATATTTTTGCTAGAAAAGATTCAGTTTAACTTGTATTTTATTCTTTGAAATCCCCACCGCTGCACCTTAAATCCCTATCAAATCCTTGTTCTTTCTATGAATTGAATTCTAGTGGACTGTCCTACTCAGTGACTGAGAGCCCTCTTTGTATGACTATGCATACAGCTACTGTATATATGTAAGTCAATAAGTAGAACCACACACTGGACTCCTAAGCATAGAAAGTGCAGGCATTTAAATGAAAAAAAATACAAGTTATATTGAATTTCTTCCCATAGCAGATCTCCTAAGAGATTCCCTTTAAAGATTTTATGACTATCTATCTATCTATCTATCTATCTATCTATCTATCTATCTATCTATCTATCTCCCTGTCTATCTATCAACAATTGAAGGATGGGATAGCAATCCAAAATAAGGTGAATGTGTGGTGGACCCGCTTTATTCACCCCAAACACTTTCTATCTACATGTCACTTGTATTTTTTCATTAACTTATCATTGACTTGGCAAAGGGTTTTTATAGCATAGAAAAATGGAGCATTTATGTTTTATCAAATACCTTACAAATCAATGAATGAAGACACAGCGAGATAAAGAAAATGTCAATATGCAATTAAATGAGCATTACAGCACATGAAAGCTCTACCAATCAGATATTAATGAATTGAAATGACATGTAATGAGGAAATCTATTTGTCATATAATAATAGTGATAGGATGCCAATGAAGAGAATAAATAATTATAATGCAGCATAATGAATACCACACATTAGTGATCACACTTGCATAAATTCAGGTAGATCTGTATTTCAATTACTGTATAATGCTGACCTTCTAAGAAAAGTTGTCTTATAAATATTGAAAAGATGGTATAACCTAACAATACAATAAATGTGATGGACAATACACATTTATGTTTATTTGATAGTCCCTGGGATTGCATACAACTTATTGCTTATTAATAGTGTATGCTGTGAAGACAATGGGTGTTTAATATTTCATTATAATCACAGGAACTTGGCTGTTTATTATTCTTGAAAAGCAAGGATAAAAGAACTTTTCTAAATTGGTGGCAGAATTTTGCATTGTTTAGCTTTAACTTAATGGAAACTGTTTCAATGTCTTGTCGCTATTGGACTTTACATAGATGCACACTGACATAAATTGGTCCCAAAGATAATACAGCTCTTTTTAGGCCCAAGCACTCCGGGTTGGCTTGTATATGCTATTACAAGACTATTATACACTGCATTGTTTTTAAATCCATAAAATATTGCTGAATTTGCTGTTTTGATAAATATGACATATTTTACACAAAGATTTACCAAATAGAGGTGACAGAAATGGACCGAAATGTTACAAATTAAAACTAATGCCGCATGCTTGTTACATTTGGTTTCCTAATCACATGATTCACAAGATTCCACATTCATGCCAGACGACTAAAGCAGAATAATCGCCAAATCTTGAGCTGACTCTGACATTTAATTATGAGCAACACTTTGTATGTTAATGATGTACTACTGTCCAGTCACATTGATATTCTCCATTGTGGGGCTTACACATTTTTATCATTAGCACTTTGCAAGTAAGAATTTGTCATTTAACTCTTTGTGGCTGCCTTGTTTGATTCTTGTGATAACGCCTATGAAAAAACATATATATGAGTTCGGTCATATCAGGGGGCTACACTGCAAATTGATGCTTGCATTTACTGTCGTGTGTAAGGATTCATGTAACTAAAGAGATTCAAGTGGGATTTAATACTAACAATGTATGACTCCCATGAAAGCAAGCTGGCTTATTTCATCCACGTCAATCAGCTGTAATTTTATTTATTTATTTCATGCACTTATATAGCGCTATTATATTCCGCAGCGCTTTACAGACATTAGCATCAAAATGTCCCCCAATGGGGCTCACAATCTAAGGTCCCTATTAGTATGTCTTTTGGAGATGCCACTGGAGACACATCAACAATTAATATTATATACCAGCCATTTAAATGAATGGCTGCCCATATAATGTATAGAATGATCTATGTCCACAAGGTTGGATAAGGCAGTGTACACCACCATTAGAATACAATAGATCAAATTGCTATATTAAGCCAAATGGTAGACAAAACACCAACACTGACATGTTAAAATGAGAAGAAATGAATGTATATCTACAGGGCCACAATAAATATCCATTGTGGCCACACACAGCACAGATCCTTAATGAGATCAGATCAAGAAAGCCTCAAAAAGAAAAGAGAGTCACAGAAAATATCCATTGTGGCCACATGCAGCACAGACCACTGAGCCACTGTGATACAAAGTACAAGTCACATATGTAAGCAGATTAGAATGTATACAAAGTAATGTGCAATCTAAAACTTTGTGTAAAACACATCCAATTAGAATACCATGTGGGAGGATCAAGGATCTAGATATAGAGGCAACTTTTAAAAACCGGAACAGGTTGATCACCATCAGCTCACCCTTATTTGTCAGTAATGACATTATTTTTCACACTTGTATTTTAATATGTATAGAAAATATACTACTCTGTTTCAAACAGCCTAGAGGAATCTTCCATTCTATGACACACCTCCCTCATGGTATTGTAATTGAAATTTTCTTTTGCCTAAAGTTTGATACCACATAACTTTGTATACTTTCTAATCTGATGCACTGTCTTTTATGTGACTTGTATGTTGTATCTATTCATTCTAGCATGCTTTCCATTTTTCAGTTGTTTTATTGATTATATAGTCAAACCTTATGGGTCTGTGCTGTGTGATGTTCACAATCCTTATTTTTCATCACCCATTGCATATGTTCATTGACTTTAATCTGTCAGTGTTTTATCTGTTTATCTGCCATATATGGCTTAATAAACTGACTGATTATTTTTCTTTTGATATATATACATAGTAACATAGTAACAAAACACATAATGCCCAAAAAAGGCCTCTGTCCATCCAGTTCGGCCTGTCATCCTGCTAGTTGATCCAGAGGAAAGAAGTACTCCCTGGATCAATGACCCATCTCTAGTAGCTATAGCCTGTAATATTATTAAACTCCAGGAATACATCCAGGCCCCTCTTTAATTCCTTTTTTGTACTCACCATCACCACCTCCTCAGGCAGAGAGTTCCATAGTCTCACTGCTCTTACTGTAAAGAATCCTCTTCTATGTTTGTGTACAAACCTTCTTTCCTCCAGACGCAGAGGATGTCCCCTCGTCACAGTAACAGTCATGGGGATAAATAGATGATGGGAGAGATCTCTGTACTGACCCCTGATATATTTATACATAGTTATTAGATCTCCCCACAGTTGTCTTTTTTCTAAAGTAAGCAAACCTAATTTTGATAACCTTTCAGGGTACTGTAGTTGCCCCATTCCAGTTATTACTTTAGTTGCCCTCCTCTGAACCCTCTCCAGCTCTGCTATGTCTGCCTTGTTCACAGGAGCCCAGAACTGTACACAGTACTCCATGTGTGGTATGACTAGCGATTTTGTAAAGTGGTAGAACTATGTTCTCATCACGGGCATCTATGCCCCTTTTGATGCAACTCATTATCTTATTGGCCTTGGCGGCAGCTGCCTGACACTGGTTTTTGCAGCTTAGTTTGCTGTTTATTAAAATTCCTAGATCCTTTTCCATGTCAGTGTTACCGAGTGTTTTACCATTTAGTGTGTACGGGTGACTTGCATTATTCCTTCCCATGTGCATAACTTTAAATTTGTCAGTGTTAAACCTCATCTGCCACTTCTCTGCCCAAGCCTCCAATCTATCCAGATCCCTCTTTAGCAGTATATTGTCCTCTTCAGTGTTAATTACTTTACACAGTTTAGTGTCATCTGCAAAAATTGATATATTACTATGCAAGCCTTCTACAAGATCATTAATAAATATATTGAAAAGAATAGGGCCCAGTACTGACATAGAAACATAGAAACATAGAATGTGTCGGCAGATAAGAATCATTTTTCCCATCTAGTCTGCCCAATATACTGAATGCTATGAATAGCCCCTGGCCCTATCTTATATGAAGGATGGCCTTATGCCTATCCCATGCATGCTTAAACTCCTTCACTGTATTTGCAGTTACCACTTCTGCAGGAAGGCTATTCCATGCGTCCACTACTCTCTCAGTAAAGTAATACTTCCTGATATTACTTTTAAACCTTTGCCCCTCTAATTTAAAACTATGTCCTCTTGTAGCAGTTTTTCTTCTTTTAAATATTCTCTCCTCTTTTACTGTTATGAGTCCCTTTATGTATTTAAGAGTTTCTATCATATCCCCTCTGTCTCTTCTTACTTCCAAGCTATACATGTTAAGGTCCTTTAACCTTTCCTGGTAAGTTTTGTCCTGCAATCCATGTACTAGTTTAGTAGCTCTTCTCTGAATATCCTTCTGCAGATATGGTCTCCAGTACTGCACACAATACTCCAAATGAGGTCTCACTAGTGCTCTGTAGAGCGGCACGAGCACCTCCCTCTTTCTACTGTTAATGCCTCTCCATATACACCCAAGCACTCTGCTGGCATTACCTGCTGCTCTATGACATTGTCTGCCCACCTTTAGGTCATCTGATATAATGACTCTAAATCCCTTTCCTCAGATACTGAGGTTAGTACTGTATCATTGATTTTATATTCTGCTCTTGGGTTTTTACGCCCCAGGTGCATTATCTTGCACTTATCGACATTAAATTTTAGTTGCCAGATTTGTGACCATTCCTCTAGTTTTCCTAAATCCTTTTCCATTTGGTGTATCCCCCCAGGAACATCAACCCTGTTACAAATCTTTGTGTCATCAGAAAAAAGACACACCTTACCATTGAGGCCTTCTGCAATTTCGCTGATAAAGATATTAAACAATATGGGTCCCAGAACAGATCCCTGAGGTACCCCACTGGTAACAATACCATGGTCTGAATATACTCCATTGAATGCAACCCTCTGTTTTCTGTCCTTCAGCCACTGCCTAATCCATTCAACAATATGTGAGCCCAAGCTCAAAGACTGCAGTTTATTGATAAGCCTTCTATGTGGGACAGTATCAAAAGCCTTACTAAATTCCAGATAAGCGATGTCTACTGCACCTCCGCCATCTATTATTTTAGTCACCCAATCAAAAAAGTCAATAAGATTAGTTTGACATGATCTCCCTGAAGTAAACCCATGCTGTTTTTTATCAATCAACCCATGGGTTTTTAGATGTTCCACAATCCTCTCATTGAGTATGGTTTCCATTAATTTCCCCACTATTGATGTCAGGCTTACTGGCCTATAGTTGCCTGATTCCTCTCTACTACCTTTCTTGTGAATTGGCACAACGTTTGCTAATTTCCAATCTTCTGGGACGACACCTGTTACCAGTGATTGGTTAAATAAATCTGTTAATGGTTTTGCTAGTACACCTCTAAGCTCTTTTAATAGCTTTGGGTGTATCCCATCAGGCCCCTGTGATTTATTTGTATTAATTTTAGACAGCTGACTTAGAACCTCTTCCTCTGTAAAGACACTAAAATACATTAATTAGTCTTCCTCCCTAACTGAGGTCCTTCTCCTTCATTTTCCTTTGTAAAAACTGAACAGAAGTATTCATTGAGGCAGTCAGCTAGTTCTTTATCCTCTTCCATATACCTTCCTTCTTTTGTTTTTAATTTGGTAATTCCTTGTTTTAATTTCCTTTTTTCATTTATGTATCTGAAGAATGTCTTATTACCTTTTTTCAGTGACTGAGCTAATTTCTCTTCTGCCTGAGCTTTAGAAGCTCTTATAACTTGCTTGGCCTCTCTCTGCCTCATCTTATAGCTTTCCCTGTCATGCTAGTTTTGGGTGTTTTTATACTTACTAAATGCCATATTTTTGTTTTTAATGATTTTGGCCACTTCTGCTGAGTACCACAGTGGTCTCTCCCTTTTTTTGCTTTTACTAACAAGCCTAATGCACTTTTCTGTTGCCTTCAATAGTGCCAATTTTAAGTAGTCCCATTTCTCCTGGACTCCATTGAAATTGTTCCAGTCTGATAGGGACTCCTAAACCACTGATCTCATTTTAGAAAAGTCTGTTTTCCGAAAATCTAAAACTTTTGTTTTTGTGTGGAGTGACTCAGTCACTTTACTTATAGTAAACCACACTGACTGGTGATCACTAGATCCTAAGCTTTCCCCTACAGTAATATAAGATACCAAATTGCCATTTGTAAATACCAAATCTAAAATAGCCTCCTTCCGGGTTGGCTCCTCAACTACTTGCTGTAGAGATAATCCCAGTAGGGAATTTAGAATGTCTGTACTACTGGCAGAACTAGCTATTTTGGTTTTCCAGTTTATATCAGGAAGATTAAAGTCTCCCATAATGACAACTTCCCCTTTCAATGTCATTTTAGCCATTTTCTCAACTAGTAGATCATCTAATTCTTTGACTTGGCTAGGTGGTCTATATATGACACCTACACGAGTTACCTTATGATTACCAAGCTGCAACGTAACCCAAACTGACTCTACTGACCCCTGAGGTACCCCACTATTGACAGTTGCCCAATCTGAGTGTGTATTGTTAAAAACCACCCTCTGTTTTCTGTCACTCAGCCAGTTACTTACCCACTTACAGACATTTTCTCCCAGTCCGAGCATCCTCATTTTATATACTAACCTTTTATGTGGTACAGTATCAAATGCTTTGGAGAAGTCCAGATATACGACATCCATTGATTCGCCTCTGTCAAGTCTAGAACTTACCTCCTCATAGAAACTGATTAAATTAGTTTGGCATGACCGATCCCTCATGAAGCCATGCTGATATGGCGTTATTTGCTTATTTCCATTAAGATCCTCTAAGACAGCATCTCTCAGAAAACCTTCAAACAGTTTCCCCACAACTGATGTTAAACTTACCGGCCTATAGTTTCCGGGCTCTGTTTTTGGACCCTTTTTAAATATTGGCACCACATTTGCTATGCGCCAATCCTGTGGGACATTCCCTGTCAGTATAGAGTCGGCAAATATCAGAAATAAGGGTCTGGCTATGACATTACTTAATTCCCTTAGGATACGGGGGTGTATGCCACCCGGTCCTGGCGATTTGTCTATTTTAATATTTTTAAGTCGCTGTTGTACTTTTTATATATATATATATATATATATATATATATATATATAGAGAGAGAGAGAGAGAGAGAGAGAGAGAGAGAGAAAGAGAATAAAGCTACACCTATCCCAGGCATGTAATATATTAAGCTGGTCATGTACATATGTCAGCCAAAACCTGCTGATCTTTTATTTTGGCAGAACCAGACAGCTATCTAATGTGTATGGGTATGGCAGCCTTTGTACTCTGACTGATGGAAGATGTTGTGGGAGATAGGGAATGGACAGTTGGATTTCAACACATTCTTGGGGATTTAACACCCCCCCCCTCCCCCGAGATCTCTGGCAGTGGCTTACTCCATTATGCTAGTTCTGCAAGAAAGCATGACTTCTTGGCTGAGCAGTATGTGGTAACTGTATACCAAATAAGTGTTTGGTCAACAGGTATGTCATGTGTATTGCCAGCCATAGGCCTCATGCACAGACCCGTGCTTTCCTAGATTGCCTTCGTGAGGCATGCTACTTCTTCCTAGAAGAAATATGTCTATGGGGAATAATATTAATGCTCCATACCACAGTTATTCTCATTGTGTTTGACAAAATCATGGAAAAAAAACTCCTATGTGCCTATGTGGAAAACAGGAAGTACACATAGGTACAGTATGTCCACAGATTTATATGAGGCTAACGCTAACTTTTACTGTGATTCTATCTACTACATCTATTATACTGTATAACACAATTTTTGTTCCAGGCAGCTTATAGTTTTTTCTTAAATGCCTATAAATCTCAAATTTATCAATGATTGCTATAAATCTAATTAAACTTTGCTTTAGTCATCAGAACAGTGACATTTTGAAATGTACTAATTTTTAATGAGACAACTGGCAAATTTACATCTTTTCATTCACATAAAGTCTGGAAAATTAGAATGTAAATGCTTTTAATGTATACTACAGTTAAAAAAATATTTTGTAAAATGTATACATTATTAGTAGTTTATTGAGACATGATTACAGAGCACATTTTTTTCATGAATCAATCCCCAAGTCTGGTCTCCCATCATGTTCTCATTATACTTTCCATGGTAGCAGCAGTCAATGTCCAGTATATCCTGGTAAAAATGTTTGCTTGTTCACAGGATGCTCCAATATTCTCATTTCATTTTATGAGGAAGAGCATGAAGTATATGGAGTTTGAGGGACATCCTGCAGCTTATTGTGCTAAGGTTTTCACTGAAGACAACTCCACATTGTTTTCCACCTTGTGATTGCTCAGGAATCCTTGAACCACTGTGACAAAGTTCTTACACACACTTTCTCCTTGAATGTTGCCTGGGTGCATCCTTGAACTCCTTGGTCTCCAAGGCAGTCTCTGAAGATACCTGCTTTGACATTTGCCTCAGAGAGCTTAAGGAAGAAGACTATAAAGTACTTGGAGGCTGTCAACTCCTTATGTAGAGCTATGATAAATTGTTCCATAATTCCCAGTTTGATGTGCAGTTGTGGTACCTGTGACACAAGGCGAACAGGTCAACACTGTGGTGTTCACTTGACTCCCCCTATTCAACAGAATGTTGATTTCAGTGCAGCAGGGAGATGAAGAGTCAGCCATGGAGTGATGGAGACTGAGTCCAGCAGCAGGGACCAGGTAAGTATGATTACCACTGCGGGTCAACCTTTGAGAAATAGCACAGACATCTCTTATAGTCTTGGATAACTTTTTTGAGAAATACCACAGGAACAAACAAAAAATTGTATACAGTGTTATATGTGACCCCAGAGTACTGCTAGTGGTCTAATGGAAATTAAGTATAAACATTGTATCAGGTGGAATAGAGTAAGCTTGGGGTAGGGAACTAATTCATATGAAAAGGACTTAACTTATAGCCTGTCCTGCATGAAACCAGAAATGTGGTAAACATGAATTTCCTGAATACATGACATGGTAATTATTCAAACCAAAACGCTCAACATTGAAATCCCTGTTTGCTAAACATTTTAAGCCTTGCCCTCAATCCTACCAGGTTTGTCTACGTATTCTCCCAGAAATGCCTGCTTTGGGACACATTTATATACAGTGCATACATTTCACGGGCCAATTTGCAGGATCCACAAATAATGGGGCAGTTGGAATCTATGGGAAAGCCACCAACAGATTTCTCACATCACCTAATCCATCTTAGAGCCTTAGTAGTGCAACTGTTCAATATCAGCATCACTTTACAATATGAAACCTGCCTATCCTGTACTAATGAATCTGTTGACATTAACACTATTGAATCACTATTGAAGCAGAGTGAAACGTGTGTAGGGATGTGAGGGGACTTCTGGTAAACAGTATCCAGATGTAATCATCTATTTCTGCTTTGGTCCCCTCCATTTTTTTCCTCTTAAGAATCTCTATTGGGAGTGCATTTGTATTGGGCATTAGGAGTAGGTATGTAATTAGATTCTGATGAATTCATGCTGGATAATTAAATTTTTAAGTGTCATTGGCCATTTAAGGCTACTTTCACTGCTGGCTACTGCAAGCAGCGTTTTTATGTCCGCAAAATGGTGCGGAGCAAGATAGATCCGTCCTGACTCACAATGTAATGTGATCTGTTCATAACAGATGCAGACGGTTGTATTATCATGACGGAAGCGTTTTTGCTGATTCAGGACGGATTTAGCAAAAAGGCTGTTGTGAAAGTAGTCTTACTATACATATATATATATATATATATATATATATATATATATTACTAAGTATTAAAAATGTAAAGCAGATGTCTGGCATAAACTATATTTGCACAACCTTGGCAGGTGAGCAATAAAACACACAAAAATCTTCTCCATATTATTTTTGGCTCAAGTACTGTAATATAGATGCAACATAAATATGTGGAAATTCTGATATTATCAATACAAATGGCCATAGCAATGTTATGAAGCAGCAGAGGAATTCCTTAAAAGACTGCATATAAGCAGCGTGTATGTGCCACTGGGAGGCAGCATTAGGTAAGCTCATATTAAAAGAGAAATGGTAGTACAACTGTCAATATTTCTAAATTGTTTTTAGTGATCAGTCCTGTAAATTATTAATATAATTCATATTGTCAATCATAATGTATGATATATGCAAAATGTGATAAAACTATGGGTTTTAAAAAGAGTTATATAAAAAACTGTAAAACTTCTTATAATATGTAGAAAGAAGCAGCATGTAATTAAAATTCCTTTCATTACCTGTATATCAGCATGCAAAGGTTTCCAAGTCAAGACCCAGAGGACCTGAGGTTTGAAATGCTACAATTTTTATTACTCTTCACACGCATTTCTGCTACCAGGTAAAAACACAAATCATGATAAGCCAAATGTTCCATGTAACTAGATCATTTAGAGTCAGATTAACCTTCAGTTTTTGATCAATGTATTTTTTCAGTGTAGAAATGCAATCTATTGAGTTTTCTAGATTTTTCTACCTGTTAGATGTGTTAATTTATCTTCAAATGATAAGCTGCTTCTAAACCTTAAGACATGTTTCTTTTATATTTTTCTCATGTAGCTTAGGGGCTGTTTTTGCATACATTTTCCATGACATAGATTTGACTATTGACTAGGCTGGGAGACATTCCTGGTCGGGATGGGGACCGGGGTGGCATCAGGCAGTGCTTAAATTAAAGTGGTTAATCGAGACTTAAAAATGTCCCTCATCTGCCCGTGCCCCTCACACTGAATCTACTTACCTGGCTCCCCACTCCTTGTGCCGCTTCTGGTCCCCACACTGCCACAGCAGCTTTTCCCCTTGTGCGGATAAAAACATTCAATGTTGGGGGGGGGGGGAGCCAATGGCAGGCGGTGACGATGCCAGGGTATTTAGATATTTCAGGGTGTCCTGAGACTTTTGACTCACCCTGTATATTTATACCACTTACCAGGAAGCTGGGATTGTAGCAGCTTCCTGGTGTTCCTCACCCTCTTGCTTTGCTGTCCTGCACTCAGAGTGAGGACATGGGCGCTCTGTGACCTTGGTGGCGTTGGGTCACAACACAGCGTGGAAAGAAGACCAGAAACAAAAGGAGCTTGGTCTCAGGAACAGTGGCGGCGTCATCCAGAGTAGGATAGCTAAGTTGTTTTATTTTATTTTTCTTTGATCTGAAGGCTGTTTAATATGGGGGTCTTACTAACATGGAGATCTGATTAATATGGGGGTCATTAACATGGAGGTCTGAATAGGGACCTTATTAACATTGTGGGTCTAATCTGAGGTCTGATTGGAGGCCGTATTAACATTATGAGTCTGATCTGAGGTTTGATTGGGGGCCTTTTTAACATTGGAGGTCTGTTCTGAGGTCTGATTAACATTGGGGGTCTTATTGGGCCTCTGAGCTAAGATCTAATGACATATTTTTTTTTCCTCCTCTAAAACCTAGGTGGGTCTTATGGGCCATTGTGTTTTATAGGGTGAAAAATACAGTATATATATATATACCCTGTCACCTTGCATTATGCCCTGTCACTGCTCTCTTTCCATTTACAGAGAGCGGTGCACATACTGTATGAGGAGGGACTTCAACAGGCATGGATTTCCCATTGATGCCCTAAAGATTTTCTTATTATTTTGAATAGGCTGTAAACTATTTCATTTGAGTTGCATAATGGAAACTACTCCTTGCCCTAATTTTAGTTCTATCACACTGCTGCTAGTCCTGGGTGGGCCTACAAGATGGGGCCAATTTTAGATATTTTTTTTTCCAGATCCACTTTAAAGAAAATCACAAGGGACCTCCCTGTCAAAATGTTTGAATAGGCACATAGCTGTGGTCCACCTAATTAAAAGACTGCTTTTCATGTGAGGATCCAAAGCTCAGTTCCCAAATTATGATAATTTACTTTATATGCAAATTAGATCTCACAGATACAGATACGCCTTCTTACCCACCAGCCACAGATCCCTTGATAAAGGTCAATTTAGACCAAAACATTGGGAAGCTATGAATGGCCTTATGATTATACGGTATATATATTTTATGGATATGAATCACACTGTTTTGTAATGATGAGCGAGCATGCTCGGCCGAATATCTGTTCGGCTCGAGCATCACTATGCTTGGCACATGGCGGTACTCGGCCGAGTACCGCATGTGCTCAAGCCCAATGCTCGAGTCTCTGACCCACACGTTTCGCGGGTTTTAAGCAGCCAATAAAGGTGCAGATAAGTACTGCCCTCACTGTAATGCAAGTAGCCATGTTCACTGCTGGCATCACAGTGATTGGCTGGCCGGAACGTGTCATCGGAGGTTATATAGCACCCGATGATATTTGCTTTTTTTGCAGCCAAAAGCTTTTCAAAGACCCCAAAGTCCTTTTAAGTGTGTGTGTGTTTGACAACAGCAAGATATTTTTATTTTATACCTATTAGTGACATATACTGTACATCATCCGCAGACTGTGTCTTTAATAATCTGGGCCATATCTAGTGTCCATAATCTGTGGTGTTCTGTAACCAATAGTGTAGAACATCTACAAACAGTGTCTATTTTACAATTTCCAATAATCTGGGCCACATCTAGTGTCCATAATCTGTGGTGTTCTGTAAACAATAGTGTGGAACATCTGCAAACAGTGTCTGCATTACAAATTCCAATAATCTGGGCCACATCTAGTGTTTATAATCTGTGGTGTTCTGTAACCAATGGTGCAGAACATCTGCAAACAGTGTCTGTATTACAAATTCCAATAATCTGGGCCTAATATAGTGTCCATATTTTGTGGTATTCTGTAACTAATAGTGTAGAACATCCACAAACAGTGTCTTTATTACAAATTCCGATAAACTGGTCCACATCTAGTGTCCATAGTGTGTGGCTTTGTGTAAAAAATACTGAACAACATCTTCAAACAGTGTCTGTATTACAAATTCCAATAATCTGGGCCACATCTAGTGTCCATACTGTGTGGCTTTGTGTAAAAAATACTAAACAACATCTGCAAACTGTGTCTGTATTACAAATTCCAATAATCTGGGCCTAATATAGTGTCCATAATCTGTGGTGTTCTATGACCAATAGTGTAGAACATCTGCAAACAGTGTCTGTATTACAAATTCCAATAATCTGGGACACATCTAGTGTCCATAATCCGTGGTGTTCTGTAACCAATAGTCTAGAACATCTGCAAACAGTGTCTGTTTTACAAATTCCAATAATCTGGGCCTAATATAGTGTCCATATTCTGTGGGTTTCTGTGAAATATACTGTCCTGCTTCTGAAAACTGTGTCTTTAGCGGACAGTAAAACAATCTGCTCCACATCTAGTGACAAAACCATTAATATGAAGAATAGGAGCACTAAGGTAAGTGGGCGTAATGCTGATGGTGCACGCAGAGGCTGGCACCCTGGGCGCAATGAAACTGTGCCTGCTGCCAGTGCACCAGAAAAAGAAAAACATCCACCGTACCCAGCTTCATTTCCAACTTAGCTGGGTGGCGCAGAACAACACTGTCCAAGTCGGACCAGTGCAAACAGTTGGTCGGTTGGATTGCTGAAGATAATGCTTTCAGTTGGTTAAGCACCACCCTCTCGTCCAATCTCTGTAGCCAGGAGTCTGGTCAAATGAATCCTCACTCTGATCATCATTCCTCCCACCATGGAGAGGCTTGCCAAACGAGTGATCCCAGACTCGGATATTCCAAAGAGCTCTTTCCAGTGCCACTATTAGGTTGGGCCCTCTCGCCCAGCACACTTGAAGAGGAACCTGAGATATTGTGCCCTGATTCCCAACCTCTTGAGCGTTCACAGTCTCAAGAAGATGACGGTGGTGAACAGCAATCATTCGTTCACGAGGTGGATGATGATGAGACACAGTTGTCAATCACTGAGGTTGTGGTTAGGTCAATTCAGGAGGATGCGCAGAGTGAGGAAGTGGAAGGGGAGGTTGTGGACGATGAGGTCACTGACCCAACATGGGAAGGTCAAAAGCAGAGCGAGGACAGCAGTACAGAGGGGGAGGGATTTGCAGCACCGCAACAGTATGGAAGAGACAGTCGGGTTGCAAAATGGAGAAGTCGGCCCAGACCAAGCAGGCCTCCAACCGTTACACCGAGCACCACCATGCGTAAATCTACCTTGCCAAGGGGTAGGTGTTCCGCAGTATGGCGCTTTTTTGAGGAAAGTGCAGATGAAAAAAGAGTGGTAGTTTGCAACCTGTACCAAAATGAGACGGGGCATGAACACTAGAAACCTCACCACCAGCATGATCCGCCACATGGCATCCAAGCACCCTTATAAGTGGGCCAAACACCTGGGCCCACAATCTGGGTCTGCGGGTCACACCACTGCCTCCTCTTCCCCAGTGTTATGCACTACTGGCCAATCCCCTGTCGAAGGTGCAGGCCTGGATGCTCCTCGCCCTGCACCTGGACCTTCGCATGAACCATCAGAAACAACATCTATTTCCCTGTCCCAGCGCAGCGTCCAAATGTCGGTTACATAGACATTTGAACACAAGCACAAATATCCACCCACAGGCCATAGCACTAAATGCGCAACTTTTGACATTACTGGCCCTTAAATTGTTGCCATTTAGGCTTGTGGACACTGTGGAGCCTGATGTCGGCGGCCGTCCCTCGGTACGCAGTCCCCAGCTGCCACTATTTTTCACGGTGTGCCATGCACACCTTACACCAGCATGTGTCTGACAACATTACCTGTGCCCTGACCAACGCACTTACTAGGAAGGTCCACTTCATCACGGACACATGGACAAGTGATGGTGGCCAGGGATGCTACATTTCCCTGACCGCACACTGGGTGAATGTTGTGGAGGCCGGGAGTGAGTCATACCCTGGGATGGCACAGGTGCTACCCTCACCCAGGATTGCGGGCCCTACATCCATCAGGGTCTCCACAAGCAGCTATGTTAATGGCTCCAACCCTCACTTCGACTCCTCTGCCGCCTCCTCCTTCACTTCCACCTCCTGCAGCAGTCAGCCATCAGTCGCTAGCTGGAAGCAGTGTAGCACTGCTGTGGGTAAGCATCAACAGGCCGTGCTGAAGCTGATCTGCTTAGGGGACAAACAGCACACCGCCGCAGAGCTTTGGCAGGGTATAAGGAACCAGACCGAGCTGTGGCTCTCGCCACTCAACCTACAACCAGGCATGGTTCTGTCTGACAATGGCCATAACTTGGTGGAGGCTTTGGAGCTCGGCAACCTGACACACATCCCATGCCTAGCCCTCATCTTAAACTTAGTGGTTCAGTAGTTTATCAAAACCTACCCCAATTTGCAATAGCTACTAGTGAAGGTGCGCCGCTTGTGTGCCCATTTCCACAAGTCATCCACAGCTTCAGCCGGTCTGTCAACGCTGCAGCAGCGCTTGCAGCTTCCAGCTCACTGACTGTTGTGTGACGTAAGCTTTGTGAACATCAGTGGGCAGTTTTGGATTACCAGATGCAATATGGTCAACGCCTTTCGAGTCAACTGCCACTATTCACAAGCGAGGAGTGGGCATTGATGTCAGACTTCTAAGAGGTTTTAAGAAAAATATATGAATCCACACAGATGGTTAGTGGCGATAACGCTATTGTCAGCGTAACCATCCCACTGCTGTGTCTACGCAAGCGATCACTGCTCACAATTAAGGAGGACACTCTGAACGTGGCAGATGAGAAAATAGGGGAGTACATTACAGAGGGTGATAGCCAGACCATTCACAGTTTGTCTTCTCAGCGCAAATTGGACCATGAAGAGGAGCAGGAGAAGCTGGAGACAGTTGCCTCTGCTACAGAGGGTAATACCCATGGAACTTTAATTCCATCTGTTCAGCGTGGATGGGCAGAAGAGGAGGAGGAGGAAATGGAGAGTCATCCTGGTGTCGACATCGACGTCTTGCCTGTTGGTGCTCTGGCACACATGGCTGACTTCATGTTAGGCTGCCCTTCCCGAGACCCTCGCGTTATACACATTTTAGATAACACGTTTTACTGGGTGTTCACCCTTCTCGACTCCTGCTACAATGAGAACTTCTCATCTCCTATTCCTGTGGTTGAGAGGATGAGTAAAACGGTGCAATACCAGAAGGTACTTGTTGAGAGATTGCTCCAAAATTTTCCATCTGACAACACGCCATCAGAGTCCGTACTTCCTTAGGCAACCGAAGATATCGCTGATTTAAAGAGGACCTTTCACTGGTCCACAGTTTATCAGGCAAAGCTATGTACATGAAGAGCGGCACCCAGGGATGTCCCTGCACTTACTTGTATCCCTGGGTGCCGCTCCGTTCGTCCTCTGTAGCCCCAGGTACTGGCTCTCCTGCTTCTCCAATTTTGCCTGGGGTGGAAACTTCTTCTTTTGCCCTGGGCGTCTCCTTCTCCCAGGGCTGGAGCACTGGCCAATCGCAGCGCTCAGTTCATATTCAGGATATGAGCTGAGCGCTGCGATTGGCCAGCGCTCCAGCCCTGGGAGAAGGAGACGCCCAGGGCAAAAGAAGAAGTCTCCGCCCCAGGCAAAATTGGAGAAGCAGGAGCGCCGATACCGGGGGCTACAGCGGATGAACGGATCGACACCCTCCATGTACATAGCTTTGCCCAATAAACTGTGGACCAGTGAAAGGTCCTCTTTAATGTGCTTCTTTACCAATTAATTCGGAACAAGCAAATCTCTTGAAAAAATTTGGCCAAGTGTCTGAATCGAATTTTGCAAAACTCCGCTCATCTCTAATTATAATATTAAAAGCAGCAGCATGTGCATTGTAGCAAAACAAACATTTTTATTCTAATTCATTTTAATACTACTACCATTAAACCCTTAATGACTGCCCACTGTCTTGGACTACGGGTTGTGCAGGTCCTCAGTCTGTAGTGAAGCATCTTTTGGCATCGCTGCAGTTGACATCTGCTTCACAGGCAGGTTTGGAGGAAGCTCTTATCCCAGCTGTTCAACAGTCCATACCTTAGCATGATCATAGGGGATTCCTCCCTGCAATTGTGTCAACAAGTTTCCCAGTGACCCGATTGGGACTCAAAGCAGTTAGTCCAGATGATCTATGAAGGATCATCACAGTGCTGCTTGCACTGCCATTCTGCTGTTAGTACACAGTAATTTTTCCTTAACAGCAACCTGAGTCATAGAGATATAGAAAATAGCAGAAGTATGTGAAATAAAGTTCTAAAGTATTAATCCAATGAGATTATAAATAATGTTATACAAAATTAAATTATGTAATATTATATATTATTTGGTTATTATTATATTTGGTTATTATTATATTATATATATTATTTGGCTATTTAGAGTAAAACATGAATGGCGTAAACAATAATAAAAAAAATGCAGAAATTATTTTTTTCTATATTTCCACAGAAAAAAAATACCCTTTAACAACAATATTAAAAAACAATGCCAACAAAAATAATATTTCTCCTGCATAAAACAAGACAGATTAATTCAGACAGCCAGATTCATGAAAAAAAAAAAAAAAGTTGTGGCTTCTGAATCACAAAGGGACAAAAATAAAAAAAATATTGCTGGTCATTAAGTCCTTTTCAGGACAGGTCATTCAGGGGTAAATATTCCTGATAATAAAGAGTTGTGTCCCAGTTGGAGTTTAGGTTTATTGTCATATAAACCAAAAGCTCTTTTGAAGAGCTATGACCTAGAATAGTTACAGAGGTGTTGCTATGATCTTTTGTCACTCACCGCAAGTTGTTTTCATAGTAATTAATTGTCAGTACATGTGTAAAACAAAAGAAACTCTATAGGTTTATAGAAAAATTAGCACCACACTCAAATATTAAACAGTCGGCTTGAAAACAGAGATATTATTCCATTGAGCATGAAGAACATTTTGATATATAATTTATGTAGGTGAATTATTTAGTATTCATGCAAATGAACTTATCTCTGTCTCCCTGCCTGACTTCCAGTTCATCCAATAGACCTATTCATTCTACACAGCATCAATATTAATATGGAAATCTCTGTTATTGTACACTCATAGACCATGTGTTTTTGTACATTATGATAAACATACAATCAATTAAATATTCATGACATTTCATTGTCCTGCAGGATAGAAAAAACCTGAAATCTTAAGTCATAGGCCAAAACATTGGAGCATAGTGAAATCATTAACAAGAAATTATATCTTAACATGAGAGATCATTGCTATTAGTTTATGGAAAACAAGGCGCAAATACATAAAAAAAATTACATAATTACACTTCAACTCATTCAAGGTTCCATTTCTTTTTTTTTCTTCTATACCATTAAATCAACTGAAAGGATTGTGCCAGGCTTAGGTTGCACTACAGAATCATAAACTTTACATATGCATTATTGTGTTTGCAAGAAATGAGCAGAAGTTAGATTTGATGAAAATTTCACAGAACTTACATAAGGGACCAAGTAAATAACATAGGTGTTGTACAATTTTTATCATTCACTTTACAGATGTATATCCATTCTGAGTATCCTGTAAACTTCAGTAGTTTGAGTTTACTAATCTGGTCAGTGTATTAGCACATTGACCTGCCAATATTTTCAATGCAAGTCTATAATAGTGTTTTATAGACTTGCACAGGAAATGTGACTTATGTTCCACACAGCAGTCACTTTGTGAATTGGCATGTCAGAGTGCCAATCACCTGACCAAATGGGGAATTTGGATGGAAAATGCATTATAAATGGAATGTGCAGGATGAGTAAATTAACCATACTGAAGTTTACATGATGACCTGTATTAACTGGCAAAATAATAAGACATTTAGTAGGAGTATTACTTTAAGTAACACATATTTTTATTATAAAGTAGTTGTCCAGCTGCTTAAATAAAAAAATGCTCAGAATGGTGTAACATTTTAAACCAAAATAATGCCTTATTACCAGTGTTCGCACCAGTCCCATTCTAACGCTAATGTAGTGGCCAAGTTTGGGTTGTCCCTAATGCTATGCTGGTCCTCTGGACACCACGGAGGTGTCACCATATGCCGCTGCTCTCTAGAAGGGAAGATAAAGCATGGTGTAACCCAATGGGAAATAATTACAGAGAGTCAGGGTTTGCAGTATAGCAGGGTGCTTTTTTACTGGTGGAACTCAAGTTCAAAACATTACAGACAAGACACTAAGTTGGCTTCTCCAGTCTCCTTGCAGGCAGATGAAGGTTTTGTACTGAGGAAAGACGGGAACTTGCTGTCTCTCTCTCTCTCTCTCTCTCTCTCTCCGTAGGCTGACTCCCTGGCCAAAGACTGGCTGCCCAGGGTTTGTGGCTCAATCGTTCAGCTTTCTCCCTGGTCACAAAGCTGGTGATTCAGGGGTGTGACAAAAAAAAGAAGGGGGGAGAGGGGTGTTAGTCCAGGGATTCCCCTTTTAGGAAGAACCCGAGTGCACACACGAGGGCGCCAAAGGACAAAAGTAAATTCTCAGAAGTTATATAGCTTGTTTGCTCTAAAGAAATATATTATTTGCTCTAAAAAAAATATTATAAGTATGTAATTAAACAATAGTGTTGTATTTGTTAGACAATAGCATATGGATAAGAGCTTCAAGAGGCTGCCAGATGACCAGCACCTATCCAGTGCTTGGAGTATGTATGTATCAGTCAAGAAAGGATATTAGCAACAACAGGGAGTGCTAAAAAATGGTCATATGGGAGGCGCCAGTTTTTGCAAAGGAATAGTTAGAGAATTTCGGTTGAGAGAATCACACTGCAAAACGAAATAAAGAGTTCTCTCTTTCACTCATACTTACACTGGTGGTTAAAGGAGATTCCACCTCATCTTATCAGTGGTTGTATATGATTAAGAGGCTATTTCAGACAGAAATACAGACAAATGAATAAAACCACAATAAAAAAAAGTTAAGTATTAACTCACTTCACCCAGGAGGCGCGGTTTGGGATAAGCACATAACACCCAACCGCTAACCTCCTGCGCCTAATATCTAATATTATTGCTAATATCCTTTCTTGACAAAGCTGGTGAGCCAGGATCTGTTCCAGAGTATCCCCATCTTGGCATGTTCTTCTGGCCACTCATGCAGTCTGGAAGAGTCTCTCCCACTAAGCACTGGGCCTGTCTGCAGATCAGTAGAGTCCCTTCTACTAAGCACTGGTACCTATCTGCAGACAACTAGGGGCTCTGACTGAGCTGATTATATACAGATTCTAGCTGAATTCGAACCTTCTAATTGGAAGGGGGAGTGGAGATACACCGCCTAAACAGAAACATTGTTACAGTTTTAGTCTGTCATAGACTTGTATTGAACTTCAATGCAAGTCTATCTGGGGATGTATAAGAAATTTATCCAGACATAAACAACTCTTCAGACATAAACTACAGAACTGAAGCAGACAGTCAGAAGGTCAGTGTGCCTTATTCCCCTCCAAATCTTTGTATAGGTAGAAAGTCAAAGTCTCTCAGAATTAGCTGCCAGCCTTTGTACTTCTTAGTGCAACAGGAGTGACCCACCATTCTGAGCAGTTTTTAAATGATTTGAAATGGCTGGACAAGCCCTTTAAGAACCAACAGATTTTCTTTGCTTCTTTACATTTTGTCATCCATAACTATTTTATTTTTAAGGCTACATAAGTATGAGGCTTAGTTTTTTTTACAGACTGAGTTTTAATTTTAGGCATCATTTTGGGTAATAATATGGTAGCAGACTAAATATATAAACGTAAAGAAACGTGAGCTAAAACAAAAAATAAAAAATAAGTTCAAAAAGATAGTTGAAGATACACTAAAATATTAAAATATTATACCACAAATTGACAATGTTTAAAACTGCTCTGATTATAACATGGATGTTTTTACAATTACATTACCATTGTTTGCTCTAAACCCTGACCCTTTCAACAACTTAATGCAGAAGGAAACAAGGATCATCAGACCAGTCAATTTTCTATCTGTCCTTCCACCAATTTAAAAGTCATGCATGCTTTCTAGAGCATGGGATCTCAACCTTTCTTTTCCGGAGACCTGACCAGACAGACCAATGTAATGGCTGAGCCTCACGAGCTGTGATGGAAGTCCATGCCACAATTCCAAATGTTATTTTGTCTCTCAAACTCATTACAAGATTAAAATAAGTTCAAAATAGGTATGTTGCATAATAAGAGATTGCTGTAAACATAGAAAGTACTGTGCAACCTATGATCACACATGTAAAAAACTGCCTCGCCAGTTTTGCCTCACCAACGACCAGGCATTTCCTCACTGATATAAAGTAACCCTACATCATACTGTATGGTTATATGCTGAATACGGTACTGCAGAGAACTGGTTAATTATGATATTAGGTAGGTGATTTTAGTTAAACATGTAAGGTACTGTAAATGAATGAGTTAAAGATCCTGTGAGTATGCAACTTTTTACTGATACTAGCTTTCTACTCATAATATTTAGTTATTCTTTAGTGACTGGCACAGTGCCAAGGGACTGACTCAATGTGAATGGTGTCTATTTTCAAAAATAGCTCTAGATGTTATGCCGGTGGCCTGTAGAGATGAGCGAATTTTTCAAAATGTCGATTCGCTGGTTCGCCGAATTTTTCGGTAAAAATTTGAATTGATCCGAATATATTTGCAGTGAATTACATTAAAAAACGTCTATTTCCTGGCTGCTTTGAGCCTTTATAGTGGTGTAGAACACTGTGTCTTGCAGTAACACGCATTGAGAGTCTGCTTTGGTAGTGAAATAATACTGTGAGTCCGTATGACATGCAGATGACAGGCGTCACTCTTAGAATGACTGCATAGTTCACTTATTTGGTCGGTCATAGGGCCAAAACTGACCAAATAACTCAAGTATCCACTCAGCCTTACAGGTAGATTTCAGCATCAAGAAAAAGAGCACTCCTTTTACACCCTCGTCAGCAGATTCCACATAGATGTCTACAGAACCTGTTCTATCAAACGTTTATACAAATAGAGCCCCCCCAACAGATTAGAGAGGGTGTCAGCAGTAAGTTTGTATTGACGTCACTTATTTATTTTCCCCATTCTCTGATCCGTCACAACAATTATAAAGAAAAAACGGATCCTGTCTATGGAGCATACACCTTCACTCGGTCGGCATTTGCTCAATAATCCATCAGTATTGCTAAAGGCAAAAAAGAAAACAGAGTGGATCTAAAACAGAGATGTCACGTGAATGGAATATTTGCATGTCTTCTGTGTTTTCTACCCACTCCTGCTTTTGGCTACCAAATCATAAACCAATTCTGATGGGACCATACAGGCCTTAAAGCTGCTACACAGACAAGATCCATTGTGCATCTCTTTTTTCCTTCTTTCCGGCAGATCAGAAGAAGTGACAAATAAATGCTGATGTCAGCCAGGCCGAAAGCCAAAATAGTGGACCAGTCATGAAGTGGAAAGGGTGGGAACAGCATGAGAAGTCCACAGAGTGGAGAATAGAGATGTCGCAAACATAAAATTTTTGGTTCGCGAATGGCGAACTTCTGCAAATGTTCGCGAACGGGCAAACCGCCATAGACTTCAATAGACAGGCAAATTTTAAAACCCACAGGGACTCTTTATGGCCACAATAGTGATGGAAAAGTTGTTTCAAGGAGACTAACACCTGGACTGTGGCATGCCGGAGGGGGATCCATGGCAAAACTCCCATGGAAAATTACGTAGTTGACGCAGAGTCGGGTTTTAATTCATAAAGGGCATAAATAACCTAACATTCCTAAATTGTTTGGAATAACTTGCTTTAAAACATCCAGTGTGTGTTTACGATCAGGTATGATGTTGTATCGATCAGGTAGTGCAAGGGTTACGCCTGCTTCACAGTGACAGACCAAACTCTGACAGACCAAACTCCCCATTTAATGAACTGCAAACAACCGCAAACAGTCCATTTGCACAACCGCAAACTCCCCAAGGTTGGATACCAAGCTAGCCATGTCCCGTTTCTTGTCCTCACTGACATCATTGAAGGTCTCTTCCTCCACCCAGCCACATACAACACCAAGGGTCCCCGAAAGGTGACAAGACCCCTGGGACGCCTGCTGTGGTTGGTCTTCCACCTCCTCAAAGCCACCTTCCTCCTCTGACTCCTCTTCTTCATACTCCTCTCTCTGCGTTGCCGCAGGTCCAGCAATCGACAACGACAAGGCTGCTTCCGGTGGTGATGGTGACCACAACTCTTCCTCTTCATGCTCATCTACGGCCTGATCCAGCACTCTTCGCAGGGCACGCTCTAGAAAAAAAGCATATGGGATGAGGTTGATGATGTTGCCTTGGGTTTGACTGACCAGGTTTGTCACCTCTGCAATCGGACGCATTAGCCTACAGCCATTGTGCATGAGCGTTCAGTAACGCGGCCAAAAAATACCCAGCTTTCCCAGCAATGTACTGTGCCACCAATACAAATAGTGTGTACTACTATTCTTACCATTTTAATCTTATCAGGGAACGTGTATTGAATTGAATCCTTGCATGGGGAGATAGAGAAAAAAGCTTGCTCTGTCCGCTTCCTTCTCATTTTGGGCACTTGCAATGGAATTTGCCACCAATGCCACTAGTGTTAACTAAGTACTATTCATATCAATTTAATCTCTGTTTTGTCCCTTATCAGGGCCAGGGCTGATGTAGTGAAAAGATTTTTGGAACTGGGAGATGGAAAAAGACCCATGCTCGGTCCGCTTCGTTTGAATTTTAGGTCACTGCGCGTGCGTTCCCTATATGAGTGGTGTGTTAAGTAGTACTATTCTTATCAGTTTATTAGGGGACGTGTATCGAATAGATTTTAGACAACCGCAAAGAGTTGTCAATAGGGAACCCGAAGACTGTGGGAATGCGTAGGACTTAAAAAGCTCTGCATGTCCTCCATCAACAACACGTCTGTAAAGCGTCCAGTCCTTGACGGCGTGGTTGTGGTAGGAGGAGGATTACTTTCACCTCTTCCCCTTTAGATTCCCTTCATCACCCTTATACGCTGTGTAAAGCATACTTTTTAACTTGTTTTGGAACTGCTGCATCCTTTCCGACTTCCGGTAATTCGGTAACATTTCAGCCACTTTCTGCTTATACCGGGCCGGGGATCTAGTAGCGTGGCCACCCAGTACAGGTCGTTCTCCTTCAGCCTTTTTATACGAGAGTACCTCAACAGTCATGACAGCATGAAAGACCCCATTTGCACAAGGTTGGATGCAGAGCTACTCATGTCCCGTTCCTCGTCCTCACTGATCTCATTGAAGGTCTGTTCTTCCCCCCAGCCACGTACAACACCACGGGTCCCGGATAGGTGACAACGAGCACCCTAGGATGCCTGCTGTGGTTGGTCTTCCTCCTCCTCAAAGCCACATTCCTCCTCTGACTCCTCTTCCTCAGACTCCTCTTCCAGAGTTGCCGCAGGTCCAGCAAGCGATGATGATAAGGCTGTTTTTGGTGGTGATGGTGACCACAACTCTTCCTCTTCACGCTCATCTACGGCCTGATCCAGCACTCTTCGCAGGGCACGCTCCAGGAAGACAACAAATGGGATGAGGTCGCTTATGGTGCATTTGGTGCGACTGACTAGTAGAGATGTCCCGAACTGTTCGACTGCAAACAGTTCTCTGCAAACGATTCGCCCTGCATTCTTACATTCAGCTTACCTTCCTACCAAATCCAGACATAGTAAATTCAATCTAAAGCTGCAATGTTAAAGCAGGGAGAGTATTACCTAGTGTCCTCTGTCCACCCCAACCCTCAAACCAAGAAAAAGTCCTTTCTGAAAATGATATATCATTAATAATCATTTTCTATTACATTTAACTTAATCCACTCAGTTCATGCCAAAAGCCAGGTATGTGCAGGCTGACTATCTATCCATAAGACAGGGCGTCAGCATACCTTACAATGACAATCATGAGCTTTCAAACATAAGTTCTTAATCCAAAAGGCGAGAAATTGGTTAGCATTGGTTGGCTATCTAGAGGGGCCTGGACCCTAGACCATTATCATTAGGGCGACAAAAATTGTAATTTTATATGCCAGCCTAACTCCTCTCTCACTGCCTAACAGAGCTGCATAAACATTTCCCAACATTTAAATCTCATTTGCATACACATGGCCAAGAAATGCTAATGAGCAATATAGCAGTATCTGCCTTGTTTGTAAACTGAAACACGATTTGCATAGCTTTCCCATAGTCCCATGTTATGCAAATGAGTTTATATGACAAAACAGAATAGAAAAATTATAAAGTTAGTCTTTAAAAAATTGCAAAATAAAAAATAAAATATGCAGCCTTCCTAATCATTGAGATGAGAGCTAGGTGGCATATAAAAAAAAAAAAAAAAAAAAAAAAAAAAAAAATGATAATGATAATCATCTATGTGCACAGGTCCCCCTAGATACCTAACACTAAACAGACAATTTCCCTTCTGGGAAAACTGGTTAATACCCAGGCTGCCTTGCTAAGGTATGCTGATGATCTGTCTGTCTGATGGATTGTTGGTCCTGCATATACCTGGTGCTTGGCGGCCATAGGGGAGAACTGTTCTGTGTTGTCCATTAAATGTTTTATGTAATAATACTAATAATAAGATTTTATGATAGGCAGGCTAGGGTAAATGTCTGTAAGTCTGTCTTTGTCTGTTTTATAAAATACAAAGATTATTTTTTTAGTCAGCTACCTTACTGTATGTTTGATTGAGTATTACACCTTAAAGGGACAGGCTATTTTACCCTATAGAAATATATATATATAAATATATATAGTCCTATATTAGGATCCTTGATCTCAGAAAAACTATGCTATTATCATCAAACACTGTCTTTGCATAATGTCTATAAAACGTTTTTATTCATAATTTTTGTCCTTTATAAAACAGATAAAGACAAAATTATTATGTTGGCTTGTCAAAGCCAACATATTGTTATTCGATTATTTCAGCTTATTATTATTATTATTATTATTATTATTATTATTATTCTCCGCCCCCCGTTTTTCTAAACGCTACTCCTACAGTTTTTGTGCTACAGATCCCAAACTTTCCACACTTTTTCGGCCTATAGCGAAGTACGTTGCTTGTGCTTTATTAAGTGATCCCAACCTCGGGGCCCCTGGGGCGGGCCCCCGAACACCCACTTTTTCCTTTTTACTTTGACAGGGAAAATTTTCAAATCGCTCCCACTCGCACAATTTTGAAGCTACGCTCCCCAAACTTGGATCACATATTGTTGGTGTCAACCCGAATAAATGGGTAAATTTGAGGGGACACCCCAAAGTGGGCGGAGCTACCAACGGCCAATGGAAATTTAGCAAATTTCTATACGCTACTCCTCCCACAGTTTTAGGATTACCAAACTTTGCACACTTGTTCGACACATACCCGAATAGGTTGCTTGTGCTTTTTTAACCGATCCCACCCTCCGGGCTCCTGGGGCGGGCCCCCGAAGATCCCATTTTTCCTATAGACTTTCATTGGAAAAATGTAAACTTTTGTCACTCAAACAGCTTTAGAGTTAAAGTCACCAAACTTGGGTCACTTAGTCATGGGGTCAGCCCGAAAATTTTTGGCACATTTTGTGGACCCCAAAAAGTGGGCGGGGCCACACAGAACCAATCAAAATCTCCCCATTGACTGTAATGAGACGTTGAAATTGCTACTCCCACATTTTTAGGAGTACAAATTCCAAACTTTGCAGACTTGGTCGGCACCCACCCGAGTACCTTGCTTGTGATTTGTTAACCGATCCCACCCTCCGGGCCCCTGGGACGGGCCCACGAAAACCTCTTTTTTCCCATAGAGTTTTATTGGAAAAATGCAAACGTTTGTCACTCATACAGCTTCGGAGTGAAACTCACCAAACTTGGGTCACTTAGTCATGGGGTCAACCTGAAAATTTATGTCACATTTTGGGGACATTAAAAAGTGGGCGGAGCTACAACCAATCAGATTTTCCCTATTGACTTCAATGGGAAAACTTTAAAAAGCTACCATTCTCACAGTATTTAAACGAGAATACCCAAACTTGGCACCGTGGGTCATTGGGTGACTGGGGTCAAAATTTGTATAAGTGGGCGGAGTCTAAATCGGCCAATCAAATTTCAGCAATTTGTTTAAATGGGAAAATTTTAAACTGCCGCTGCTCGTAGACGGTTATTGGCACAGTCTTCAAACTTGGCACGGTTGGTCATTGGAGGACTGGGATTAGAATTCTGAAACGTGGGCGGGGCCAAAATCAACCAATCAGATTTCTTTGAGTGTGAAAATGTGAAAATTTGAAAATTTTAACTTCCAAAATGCTGCAATTCTCAAATTTTTGATGTCAGGGGCTTCAAATTGCAGAAATCAGGTGGTAGGTTACGTCAAATTCAAATTAGAAAAAGTGGGCGGAGCTAACAACAACCAATCAGATTTTCCCTATTGACTTCAATGGGAAAACTTTAAAAAGCTGCCATTTTCACAGTATTTAAATGAGAATACCCAAACTTGGCACTGTGGGTCATTGGGGTCAAAATTGTTAAAAGTGGGCGGAGTCTATATCAGCGAATCAAATTTTAGCAATTGGTTTAAATGGGAAAATGTAAAACTGCCGCAGCTCGTAGCCTGTTATTGGCACAGACTACAAACTTGAGGACTGGCATTAAAATTCAAGAAAGTAGGTGGCGCCACAAACAGCCAATCATATTCCAAGCCAACAGCCTGTGGTTTCTTCAGAAACAGCACTTTCTAGTTATTATTATTGTTGTTGTTTGTATTATTATATAAAACATCCAATTACCAACACAGAACAATTCTCCCCTATGGGTTTTAACCAGTTTTTCCAAAAGGAAAATTGTCTGTTTAGGGTTCGGTATCTAGGGGGACCTGTGCACATAGATGATTATCATTAGGGTGACAAAAATATATATATATATTTTTTTTTAAATATGCCACCTAGCTCTCATCTCAATGATTAGGAAGGCTGCATAGTTTTTTTTTTGATTTTGCAATTGTTTAAAGACTAACTTTATAATCCTTCTATTCTGTATTGTCATATAAACTCATTTGCATAACATGGGACTATGGGAAAGCTATGCAAATTGTGTTTCAGTTTACAAACAAGGCAGATACTGCTATATTGCTCATTAGCATTTCTTGGCCATGTGTATGCAAATGAGTTTTAAATGTTGCAGCCTTCCTAATCATTGAGATGAGAGCTAGGTGGCATATTAAAAAAAAAAAAAAAAATGTGCACAGGTCCCCCTAGATACCTAACCCTAAACAGACAATTTTCCTTTTGGAAAAACTGGTTAAAACCCAGGCTGCCTTGCTAAGGTAATGCTGATGATCTGTCTGTCTGATGGATTGTTGGCCCTACATATACCTGGTGCTTGGCGGCCATAGGGGAGAACTGTTCTGTGTTGGTAATTGAATGTTTTATGTAATAATACAAACAACAACAATAATAATTTTGTCTTTGTCTGTTTTATAAAGAACAAAAATTATGAATAAAAACGTTTTATATAAATTATGCAAAGACAGTGTTTGATGATAATAGCATAGTTTTTCTGAGATCAAGGATCCTAATACAGTAATATATATATTTATATATTTCTATAGGGTAAAACAGCCTGTCTCAATCAAACATACAGTAAGATAGCTGACTAAAAAAACTAATCTTTGTATTTTATAAAACAGACAAATACAGACATTTACCCTAGCCTGCCTATCATAAAATCTTATTATTATTTGTATTATTACATATAACATTCATTTGACAACACAGAACAGTTCTCCCCTATGGCCGCCAAGCACCAAGTATATGCAGGACCAACAACCCATCAGACAGATAGATCATCAGCATACCTTAGCAAGGCAGCCTGGGTATTAACCAGTTTTCCCAGAAGGGAAACTGTCTGTTTAGTGTTCGGTATCTAGGAGGACCTGTGCACATAGATGATTATCATTAGGGTGACAACATTTTTTTTTTTTTTTTTTTTATATGCCACCTAGCTCTTATCTCAATGATTAGGAAGGCTGCCTAGTTTTTTTTTATTTTGCAATTTTTTAAAGACTAACTTTATAATCTTTCTATTCTGTTTTGTCATATAAACTCATTTGCATAACATGGGACTATGGGAAAGCTATGCAAATTGTGTTTTAGTTTACAAACAAGGCAGATACTGCTATATTGCTCATTAGCATTTCTTGGCCATGTGTATGCAAATGAGATTTAAATGTTGGGAAATGTTTATGCAGCTCTCTTAGGCAGTGAGAGAGGAGTTAGGCTGGCATATAAAATTACAATTTTTGTAGCCCTAATGATAATGGTCTAGGGTCCAGGCCCCTCTAGATAGCCAACCAATACTAACCAATTTCTCTCCTTTTGGATTGAGAACTTATGTTTGTTTGTCTAAATTGCTCAAACCTGTCATTGTAAGGTATGCTGATGCCCTGTCTTATGGATAGATACATACCTGGCTTTTGATATGGTGTAGAGTGATTTTTTTTTTATTTTACAAGTAATTAAAGTATGTTAAATAACTAAATTAGCATTTAAAAGTAGATTAGAAAATAAAATGTTAGAGTAGATTTAGATGTCATAAAATAGGTTAGCTAGAATGAGTCACTGTGGGTTTTAATATTTGCCTCCCAATAGAGGTCTATTGTGGTTCGCCTGTTCGCGGGTTGGTTGTTCGTGAACAGAAAATTTTATGTTCGCTACATCTCTACTGACTTGGTTTATCACCTCCTCAAAAGGACGCATGAGCCTACAGGCATTGTGCATGAGCATCCAGTAACGTGGCAAAAAAATACCCAGCTCCGCAGAGGCTGTCCTAGCACCCCGGTCATACAAATACTCGTTGACGGCTTTTTCTTGTTGGCGCAGATGGTCGAACATTAGGAGTGTTGAATTCCAATGTGTCGGGTTGTCGCAAATCAAGCGCCTCACTGGCATGTTGTTTCGCCGCTGAATATCGGAAAAGTGTGCCATGGCCGTGTAGGAACGCCTGAAATGGCCACACAACTTCCTGACCTGCTTGAGGATGTCCTGTAAGCCTGGGTACTTATACACAAAGCGTTGCACGATCAGATTCAGCACATGTGCCATGCACGGCACATGTGTCAACTTGCCCAAATTCAATGCCGCCAACAGATTGCTTCCGTTGTCACACACCACTTTGCCGATCTCCAGTTGGTGTGGGGTCAGCCACTGATCCACCTGTGCGTTCAGGGCGGACAGGAGTGCTGGTCCGGTGTGACTCTCTGCTTTCAGGCAAGTCAACCCCAAGACGGAATGACACTGTCGTATCCGGGATGTGGAATAGCCCCCGGGGAGCTGGGGGGTGCAGTTGGAGTGGAGCAAGACACAGCAGCAGAAGAGGACTCAGCCGAGGAGCTTAGGGAAAAGGATGGAGTAGGAGGAGTAGAGGAGGTGGCAGCAGGCCTGCCTGCAAGTCGTGGCAGTGTCATCAACTCTGCTGCAGAGCCACGCATTCCATGCTTGGCAGCCGTCAGCAGGTTTACCGAATGCACAGTGTACGTGATATACCTTCCCTGACCGTGCTTTGCAGACCAGGTATCAGTGGTCAGATGGACCCTTGCCCCAACACTGTGTGCCAGACATGCCATGACTTCCTTTTCCACAGAGTACAGGTTGGGGATTGCCTTTTGTGAAAAAAAAATTCGGCCGGGTGCCTTCCACTGTGGTGTCCCAATAGCTACAAATTTTTTGAAGGCCTCAGACTTCACAAGCTTGTATGGTAAAAGCTGGCGGGCTAAGAGTTCTGACAAGCCAGCTGTCAGACGCCGGAAAAGGGGGTGACTCTGTGACATTGGCTTCTTAAGCTCAAACATTTCCTTGACAGACACCTGACTGTGGGCAGATGAGCAGGAACTGCTAATGGTCAGAGACGGCATGCCGGGTGGTTGAGAGGGGGCAAGGAGGACAGCAGTGGTTGACGTGGCTGAAGATGCTGGACCAGGAGGAGGATGGTGGCTTTGAGTTTGTGTGCTGCTTGTACTCATGTGTTGATCCCATAGGCGTTTGTGATATGAGATCATGTGCCTTCGCAAAGGAGTTGTACCTAGGTGGGTGTTGGACTTTCCACGACTCAGTTTCTTATGGCACAGGTTGCAAATGGCATCGCTGTTATCAGAGGCCGACTCACAAAAAAAATACCACACTGCTGAGCTTTGCAATGACAGCATTCTGGTGGTGGCAACAGCATGCGTTGATTGGCGTGCTGTCTGGCTGACCCCAGGTGCCGATACATGCTGTCTGACTGTGCCACTAGCTCCTTGCGATGACCTCCCCCTGCTTTTAACTCGTCTCCTCCTCCTCTCTGTCTCCCCATCTGAACTTTCCCCCTGTTCTTCTTCTCTTCGAGCGGGCACCCACGTGACATCCACGGACACATCGTCATCATCAACAACTTGTATCTAACAACTCAGCAAAGGAAGCAGCAGCGGATACATCATCATCATCACACCATACGTCCATGTGTTTAATGCTGCCTGAGTGAGACATATCCCTGTTATCTACATCCTCTGGCAATAATGGTTGCGCATCACTCATTTCTTCCAACTGATGTTTAAATAACTCCTCTGAAAGATCAAGTGAATCAGCTGTGGTGCTAGTGTTGGTGGTGGCGGCGGGCGGGCGAGTGGTAACTTAAGAGGTGCCCGAAGCTGAGCTGGAGGAGGATGGTGCGTCAAGTTTCTAATAAGAAGCTGTAGAAGATTGGGTGTCCTTTGTGGGTTTCCGAGTTCAGGGTACGTGGCCTCTGAACACTGGGCATTGTTCTAGGGCCAAAGGAAATCACAGCACCACGACCACGATGGCCTCTGCAGGGTGGCCTGCCTCTCCCTGTCATTTTTTGTTGTTGATTAGTTGTACTATGCGTGCAAGGTACTGTGCCACCCTATATGAGTGGTGGGCAGTGGGCACAGTACAATCAGTGGGCCTGACACTCACTGGCAGGTAACTGCAATTTTATTAAAGGGTAAAAATTAAATGACTCTTTTATCTGCAAGTTACTGTGCCACCCTATATGGGTGGTGGGTAGAGATGAGCGAACATTTAAAAAAAGTCCGTTGTTCGGGGTTCGGGTGGTGGTTAATTCAGCATCCCGTTATGGATTCCACAATAGCGCATATGGAATCCATAAGGGGCGGCTGCCACCAACCCGAACTGTAGAACAGCTGAAGGACCTGGCGTGACGTCACTGTCATGTGATCAGTGCAGGGGGCGTGGCTCAGCACGGGATTTGATCCCGTGCTGAGCCACGCCCCCTGCACTGATCACATGACAGTGACGTCACGCCAGGTCCTTCAGCTGTTCTACAGTTCGGGTTGGTGGCAGCCGCCCCTTATGGATTCCATATGCGCTATTGTGGAATCCATAACGGGATGCGCAATTAACCACCACCCGAACCCCGAACAACGGACTTTTTTTAAATGTTCGCTCATCTCTAGTGGTGGGCAGTGGGCACAGTACAGTCTGTGGGACTGACACTCACTGGCAGCAGGCAACTGCAATGATATTAAAGGGTAAAAATTTAATGACTTTTTTATCTGCAAGGTATGGTGCCACCCTATATGAGTGGTGGACAGTGGGCACAGTACAGTCTGTGGGCCTGACACACACTGGCAGGCAACTGCAATTATTTTAAAGGGCAAAAATTAAATGACTTTTTTATCTGGAAGGTACTGTGCCACCCTATATGAGTGGTGTGCACACAGTACAGTCTGTGGGCCTGCAGCCTCTCACACACGGGCAGGCAACTGCAATATATATATATATAGAAAAATTAAATAAAAGCAGACTGATGTACCAGCCCTAAAAGGGGCTTTTTGGGGTGCTGTCAGGACGCTGTCCCCACAGCAGATGTGTCTTTGAGGACTGGAGTGGACAAAGAACACTGGCCAAGCTAATACATTCCCTATATTAATTCAGCAGCAGCAGCACTCTCCCTGCTCTAATTAACACTGCAGCTTCAGAATGAATCTAAGATGGATGTTGTCCTTGCTTTTTGATAGAAGGTGGGAGGGTCTGGGAGGGAGGGTATGCCGATTGGCTGGAATGTGTCTGCTGACTGTGAGGTACAGGGTCAAAGTTTGCTCAATGATATTGTGTAGGGGGCGGACCGAACATCGCATATGTTCGCCCGCCGTGGTGAACGCGAACAAGCGATGTTCGTTGGGAACTGTTCACCGGTGAATAGTTCGGGACAGCTCTAGAGGAGACCACAGAGTGGCCCAATGACAGGGTCTGGAGGTGGCAGCAGCAGCAGCATCAGGAGGAGGCCACAGAGTGGCACAATGACAGAGTCTGGAGGTGGCGGCAGCATCAAGAGGCTACAGAGTGGCATGGTGACATACTGTTGAGGTGGGTGGCAATACCATTGCCTGCTGAAGATAGTGGGTGAAAGAAGGAGCACTTGGAATTAGATGTGTTGCATCAGGCAGGTAACAGCATCAGAATAGTACCTGAGGCAGGTAGCCAGAAGAAACTAGTCTCTTTTGTCAAATTGTTGGTTTGGCACCATGGATGATCTAGTCTGATGCATTAGGCATTGGTGTTTGGAAATCCTGGCTGATCCACGCCTGCTTCATCTTGATGCAGTGTCCCACTATGTGCTATATGTGGTCACTTTAAACTCTTTCTAATTGTCATATCAAATGTATTGTGGCATCATGCTGTAATTCCCTTTAACTGGCTGGCAGTGTCATTTACCTATATTCGCTTCTAGGTGGTGCTGGCACCACTTATATATGTATAGCTGGGGGTTAAGTTAGGGTGTCCGATGATAATGAAGAGATGAGGAAGTTAATGGAGGAGCTGGAAATTTGTATTTCCACAGAAATAATTTACAAAAGATTTTCCTGTATATAAGTGCAGCGCTTAACGCAGAATACAAGATTTTTTTCCAACGAAATAATTCCAAAAAGATTTTACCACATATAACTGCAGCGCTTAATGCTGAATACAAGATTTTTTCCACCAAAAGATTTTTTAAAAGATTTTACCGCATGTAAGTGCAGCGCTAAATGCGTGACATATAGTGATGAGCGAGCACCAAAGTGTTCGGGTGTTTGGGTACTCGGTCTGAACACATAGCGATATTCGTGCGCTCGGCCGAGCACCCGAGTATAATGGAAGTCAATGGGAGAAAACCAGGCAACCCCTGCTCGGATGAGGGGAGGGTGCCTGGTCCATTGGAAAATGTCAGAAAGTGACAGAAACACCACCGAAATGGATCTGAAACAGCATGGGGACCATGTCTGGGTGCATCTTGGACTCCAATGTCGCAGCTGGGAACCATATTGTCCCAGTTGTCCGCCACTTTTACATATCGGCAAAATCCCCCCCCAAAATCCCGCCCCCTCAAAAAAAACCCCACATTTTTAGAGGTAAAATTGTTAGGAAACATTCTTTCCTGGATATTCAATTGTATATACAGTGCAAATGCTGCCAAAAATTACAAGGAAGAAGCATTCTTATACAGCCTGTATATCACATAAAGGAGGGCCTCATTCACATGGTGCTACAATTGTTCAGGTACACTGATGCACTCATAAAGCCTATGCACTAAGTGAAAGGGCTGGCAAAAATTACAAGGAACCGGCACTCCAATACACCGTTTATTAAACATAAAGGAGGGCGTCATACACACCCTTGAAAAATTATGATTAATGGCCTGCTGATGACCCTCAAAAACTTTTGGAGCAAGGGCCTGCTGATAACCCTCTAAAACATTATACAGTTGAAAGAAAAAGTATGTGCACCCTTTGGAATAATATGGATTTCTGCACAAAGTGGTCATAAAATGTGATCTGATCTTCATCTAAGTCACAACAATAGACAATCACAGTCTGCTTAAACTAATAAAACACAAAGAATTAAATGTTATATTGTTTTTATTGAACAAACCATATAAACATTCACAGTACAGTTGGAAAAAGTATTTGAACCCTTGAATTTAACCCCTTAAGGACATGCTCTTATTTCACCTTAAGGACCTGGCCATGTTTTGCAAATCTGACCAGTGTCAATTTATGTGGTGATAACTTTAAAACGCTTTTACTTATCCAGGCCATTCTGAGGTTGTTTTTTCATCACATATTGTACTTCATGACACTGGTAAAATGAAGTAAAGAAAAATCATTTGTATTAATAAAAAAAATACCAAATTTACAAAAAGTTTGGAAAAATTAGCAAATTTCCAACTTTCAATTTCTCTACTTCTATAATACATAGTAATACCTCCAATAATAGTTATTAATTTACAAACCCCATATGTTTACTTCATGTCTGGATCATTTTGGGAATGCCATTTTATTTTTGGGGGACATTACAAGGCTTGGAGTGGAAACTCCCTAAAAGTGACCCCATTTTGGAAACTACGGGATAAGGTGGCGGTTTTGTTGCGACTATTTTAAGGGTACATATGATTTTTGGTTACTCCATATTTCATTTTTGTGAGGTAATGTTACCAAAATCTCTAGAATTTAATCTCCATTTGCCATTAACTCTTGTGGAGCACCTAAAGGGTTAACAAAGTTTGTAAGATCAGTGTTGAATACCTTGAGGGGTGTAGTTTCTTAGATGGGGTAAATTTTAGGGAGTTTCTACTCTAGGGGTGCATCAGGGGGGCTTCAAAAGGGACATGGTGTCAATAAAAAAGGCCATCAAAATCGGCCTTCCAGAAACCATGTCGGTCCTTTCCTTTTGCGCCCTGCCTTTTAGCGATACAAGACAAATTTAGCGTTTCTGTAAACTGCAGTATCAGGGTAATAAGTATTAACTTTTATTTGGTTGTTAACCCTTGCTTTTTTACCGGAATAGACGGATTGAAATGGAAAAGTGCCAAAAATAGCTGTTTTGGCACCGTTTAAAATTTTTGTTTTTGGACCGTGTTAATCTGGGGGGTTAGGTCATGGGGTATTTTTACAGAGGAGATTATTATGGACGCGGCGATACCTAATAAGTCTACTTTGTTACAATTATTTAGGTTTTAGACTATATTATCATTTTTGATAAAAAAAAGGATTTTTGGGGTATCTCTATAGTCTGAGTCATTTTTTTTTGTTTTCTATCCAATTGCCTTAGGTAGGGGCTCATTTTTTGCGGGATCAAGGGACGGCCTTAATGGCACTATTTTGGGAGCTATTTGACTTTTTGATCGCTTGCTATTACACTTTTTTATGTAAGGTGACAAAAAAAATCTTTTTTTGCACCGTTTTTTTTTTTTTTTTTTTACAGTGTTAATCTGGGGGGTTAGGTCATGGGGTATTTTTACAGAGGAGATTATTACGACGCGACACAACGCTACCTAATATATCTACTTTTTTTATTTATATAAGTTTTACTAAATATCATTTCAAGTCTGAGAACCATAGTTTTTTTTTTTTTTTTGATAGTCAGTGGCAAAATTAGGAAAGGGGATTATAAATTTAGTACTCCACGGAAGTACTCCCTGAAGTAACCGTGAATGCAGAGGCCCGGATGATCAGGTGGTATCCTTCCGTATCCCCCTCCTGTTACACACTCTGCATTTTTTTGGGGACCATCCCTTCTTTCCAATATGGGGACCACACCTGGAAAGTGTTGGCCAGGGACGATCCGGGCGCCTACAGTTCCCGAGGTACTCCCCCCTGCTCTTTCCCGGTCAAAAAAGATCAAGGTCTTGAGGACTGACTCATAGAACTGAAGGAATTTCCCTGTGTTGCCAGCGCTCTGGAACAGTACAAAAGAGTTGTACAAGGCAGCCTGTACCAAGTAGACCGCAACTTTTTTGTACCATGCCCGGGTTTTGCGCATGGCATTATATGGCTTGAGGACTTGATCAGAGAGATCAACTCCTCCCATATACCGATTGTAGTCGACGATACAATCAGGCTTGAGGACCGTTGCCGCGGTACCTCACGCAGGGACAGGGGTGATGCCGTTAGCGTGAATTGTGGTCAGTAAAAGGACATCCCTCTTGTTCTTATATCTGACCAGCAGCAGGTTTCCACTGGTAAGGGCACGGGTCTCACCCCTGGGGATAGGTACCTGGATGGGGTGGGCAGGGATGCCGTGCTGATTTTTCTGCACGGTCCCACAAGCGGACGTGGATCTGGCAGCTAGGGACTGGAACAAGGGGATACTAGTATAAAAGTTATCCATGTAAATGTGGTAACCCTTATCTAGCAGTGGGTGCATAAGGTCCCAGACAATTTTCCCACTAACACCCAGAGTGGGGGGACATTCTGGGGGTTGAATATGGGAAACTCGCCCCTCGTAGATACGAAACTTGTAAGTGTACCCTGAGGTATTCTCACAAAGTTTATTACAGCTTCACGCCATACCTCGCCCGCTTAGAGTGAACATACTGGCGGAAAATGAGTCTCCCCTTGAAAGCAATGAGAGACTCATCAACCGCGACCTCCCTTCCAGGTACATAGGCCTCCATAAGTTTGGCCCCAAAGTGATCGATGACCGGCCATATCTTTTACAGACAGTCATAGGCAGGATCCCCTCGGGAGGGACATGATGCATTATCTGCATAATGCAGGCATTTCCGGATGGCCTCAAATCGGGGACGTGTCATGGCCATACTGTAGAGTGGGGTGTGGTAGAGGACGTCCCCACTCCAGTAATGCCTGACTCTGAGTTTCTTGACTAGGCCCATGTGCAGCACAAGGCCCCAAAACGTCCTCATCTCGGCTGCACTGACCGGCGTCCAGCCACCGGGCCTAGCCAAAAAAGAGCCCAGGTGTTGAGCAGCGAACTGTTGGGCGTACAGGTTCGTCACTGAACCTGGTTGGTCACTGAAAAATAGACTAAAAAAGTTGTATTCAGTGAAGCCCACTGTGTAAATCTGGATTCCTGATTCACCAACAAAATCAGGAATTCTGGGCTCAAAGTTCTCTGGGGTACACCAGCCAAGTTCACCTGCAGGTGGCTCAGTTGAACTGACCTGGTGGGCCCGGAAACTAGTACGAGTCCCAGGGCTAGGGTGGGCCACAGGGTCCCTAGCATGGGGGTCCACTAGATCCGCCTGGCGGCTTCTCCGCTGCCTTGGGGGCTCATCATCGCTTGATGATGAAGAGGACGCGGATGACAAAAGGAACATGGGGTCATCCTCGTCCTCATTGGGGCTCTCGGACTCGGAGGCAAGCTGGGCGTATGCCTCCTCAGCCGAGAACGTCCGGCGGACCAAAAGGGAGTGTGTGTGTGCGTGCATGGAAATGTTTATTAGGTGTGCATGTGTGTGGGGGCACAGGTGTTCGGTTACTTTTCCCTAATAAAAAAAAAAAAAACACTAACTAAAAGAAAAAAGGCCCAAAAAGTCTAAAAAAAAAAAACTAAAACATTTCAAACGGGTTGGTCAGCGGTACAAAGCTGATCAGCCGGGAGGTGGCCGATACGCTAACAGTGGCCAGACGCTTAGAGTGCCAGTCACGGTCAGCGCAAGCAGAAAAAAAAAAATGCCTGTGCCTTGGGGGTATGGTATGGGGGGGGGGGACACTGAATCACCCCTGGAGGGGTGTAGGGTCATACAGCTAAGTGCTGTGGACCCCAGACACCTATGGAGTGCTAACAGAAAAAAAGAAAAAAAAAAGTTCAAACTTTAACTTTCCCAAAACTGATGCTCACTATACCTGCCTATACACCCCTAACTAAATATCCTTAACTGTCCCTAAAGTGAAGGCACAAAAAAACTTACAGTCCAGCAGCTCCTGCTCTCCCGGCTCCACAGACGGATCTGGGATCTGGGAGAGCAGTGTCGGCAATTCAAATTTGCCGCCGCTCGGCCCACATGCCACCTCTCATACAATCAGAGGCGATCCTGAGAGGTGGCGTCACCGGCACCTCTCAGGATCGCAGGACGGTGATTGGTGGTGTATTATCACACCACTGATCACCGTCCATTCCAGGTTATCGGGTCATCAGAGACCAGAATCACCCAGAAACGCAGCAAACGGCAGGTCTGAATTGACCTGCGGTTTGCGGTAATCGCCGACATGGGGGGTCACAGGACCCCCCTGGGCATTGTGCCAAGGTGCCTGCTGATTGATTTTAGCAGGCATCTTGTTCCGATCTCCGCCACCTGCGCAGGTATGCCCTGGGTCCTTAAGTACCAGGACGCAAGGGCGCACCTGTACGCCCTGCGTACAGGTACGTCCTGGGTCCTAAAGTACCAGGACGCCAGGGCATACCTGTACACCCTGCGTCCGTAAGAGGTTAATAACTGGTTGAACCTCCTTTGACAGCAGTAACTTCAACCAAACGTTTCCTGTAGTTGCAGATTAGACGTGCACAACGGTCAGGAGTAATTGGTGACCATTCCTTTTTGCAGAACTGTTTCAGTTCAGCAATATTCTTGGGATGTCTGATGTGAATCGCTTTCTTGAGGTCATGCCACAGCATCTAAATCAGGTTGAGGTCAGAACTCTGACTGGGCCACTCCAGAAGCATATTTTCTTCTGTTTAGGCCATTCTGTTGTTGATTGACTTCTATGCTTTGAGCCGTTGTCCTGATGCAACTCCGATCTTCTGTTGAACTTAAGCTGGTGGACAGATGGCATTGAGTTCTCCTGCAAAATGTCTTGATAAACTTGGGAATTCATTTTTCCTTCGATGATAGCAATCCGTCCAGGCCCTGACACAGCAAAGCAGCCCCAAACCATGATGCCACCACCACTAGAGTTGAGCGAACCTGAACTGTATAGTTCGGGTTCATACCGAATTTTGGGGTGTTCGGGACATGGACCCGGACCTGAACATTTTCAAAAAAGTTCGGGTTCAGGTCCGTTGTTCGGCGATTTCTTCCCGCTTTCTGAAGGGCTGCACAGCAGCCAATCAGCTAATGTTTTACTTCTTGCCCGAAGAAGCCATCACAGCCATGCCGAGTAATGGCATGGCTGTGATTGGCCAAGTGCAGCATGTGACCCAGCCTCTATTTAAGCTGGAGTCATGTAGCGCCGCCCGTCACTCTGTTCTGATTAGTGTAGGGATAGGATGCAGCTGCTGTGAGGGCGAGATTAGGCAGGGAAGCCTCAGCAAAACCACTTAATGAAGTGATCGATCTACAGCTGTGAATCATTCAACTTCTGTTAGTTCATTGCTCACTGGTTTTTAGGCTGCCCAGAGCATTTTTCTGTCACTTTTTTCTGGGGTGATCGGTGGCCATTTTGTGATCTTTTGGTGCACCAGCACATGTTTTTAGCTGCCACCAAGTTCAACATACATTTTTGGGTTCAATAGTGGGCTTTTTTTTTAAATATCCTACATCAGGGGTTGTACTTATTGTCACACCTTGAAACACAGTGTCACGCCTTGGAGGTGGCATAAAAGGTATTGTCTGAACGTGTATTTAGCATGGCAGGGGGCGTCATTACAGACAAACGCAGCCGCCAGTCCACAGCCAACGTGGACAAGCTGACATTTATAAAAATGAACCAGGCATGGATCCCACAGGACCTGTAAATCCCTTGTGCAGAATAGACACTTATAACTGCCTCGCCCTCAACCATACATCCTTGTACTCCAGGGCACTTCTTTATTGAGTCCTCTTTTTTTTTTATTGTACCATTATTTTTGGGGGCAACACCAAGTTGAATGAACCTCTCCCCTGTCTGGGTGCCAGGGGCCTACATTTCAGCTAATCGCCTGTTTCTTTGGTGCGTGACATTAAGCTCTTTTTGCTGTCAAATGACCTGTCTGGGTGTCAGGTGCCTAAATAACTGAAAGTGGCCTGTTCCATTGGTGGGTAACATGATGCCTGTTTTGCTGCTATGGGACCTCTCTGTCCTCTGTCTGGATGCTGAGGCCTAAATAACTGAAAGTGGCCTGTTCCATTGGTGGGTAACATGATGCCTGTTTTGCTGCTATGATGGGACCTGTCTCCTCTGTCTGGGTCTTGTGGCCTAAATAAGTGAAAGTGGCCTGTTTTATTGGTGAGTAACATGATGCCTGTTTTGCTGCTTTGGAAACTCTCTCCTCTGTCTGGGTACTGGGGCTTAAATTACTGAAAGTGGCCTGTTCCTTTGGTGGGTAACATGATGCCTGTTTTGCTGCTATGGGACCTCTCTCCTCTGTCTGGGTGCTGGGGCCTAAATAACTGAAAGTGGCCTGTTCCATTGGTGGGTAACATGATGCCTGTTTTGCTGCTATGGGACCTCTCTCCTCTGTCTGGTAACATGATGCCTGTTTTGCTGCTATGGGACCTCTCTCCTCTGTCTGGTTGCTGGGGCTTAAATTACTGAAAGTGGCCTGTTCCAATGGTGGGTAACATGATGTCTCTTTTGCTGCTATGGGACCTTTCTCCTCTGTCTGGGTGCCAGGGGCCTACATTTCAGATAATCGCCTGTTGCTTTGGTAAGTGACATTATCCTCTTTTTGATGTCAAATGACCTCTACTCTGTCTGACAACTTCAACTCCAGGGGACTATATTTCGTTTAATTGCTTGCTGTCTTGGTGGGAGACATTTAACTCTTTTTACTGTCAAATGACTGCCCCGTTGTGTGGGTCTCAGGGGCCTATATGTCATTTAACCATTTGTTGTCTTGATGGGAGATATTAAACTCTTTTTACTGTCAAATGACCGCTCCATTGTGTGGGTGTCAGGGGCCTATATTTCGTTTACTTGCTTGCTGTCTTAGTGGGAGACATTTAACTCTTTTTACTGTTAAATGACTGCCCCATTGTGTGGGTGTCAGGGGCCAATATGTCGTTTAATCATTTGTTGTCTTGATGGGAGATATTAAACTCTTTTTACTGTCAAATGACCGCTCCATTGTGTGGTGTCAGGGGCCTATATTTCGTTTAATTGCTTGATAATGGCCTGTTCCATTGCAGGTTGACCTAAGGCCTGTGTTGCTGTTACAGGACAGCTCTCCTCTTTGCGGGTGCCTTGGTCCTCCTGAATTAGTAAATGAGGCCTGTGGCACTGCTAGGTGAAATCAATACTGATTTGGCATGATTGTAACTCTCCTCTTTGTGGGTGCCATGGGTCTGAATCTGTGAATGAGGCCTGTGGCATTGCTGGGTGAAATCAATACTGTCTTGGCATGATTTTAACTCTCCTCTTTGTGGGTCCCTTGGGCCTGAATGTTTGAATAAGGCCTGTGGCCCTGCAGGCAGACATGATTCCTTCTTGGCTGTGATGACAACTTCAACTCCTATGTATGGTTGCCATTGGCATGAGTCAGTGAATGAGGCCTGTGGCACTGCAGGCAGACATAAATCCTTTTTGGCTGTGATGAGAACTTCAACTCCCATAGCATTCCCACCTGACGCCACCCCAACCTCCTATTCCACCTCCTCCTCCAAGTTGCCAATTGATATTGGTTAATTTTTATTTATTTTATTTTAAGTCATTTCCTATTTGTTTGCAGGGGATTTACCTACATAGCCCTTTTCTGTGCTATTTTACAGCCTTTTTTGCCCAAAAGTGGGTAAGATAACCAGTGGCTACACCCAGTACCTTCCAAAAATGAATGTGGTGCACAACCCTTGGACTGCCCCTATACCATAAACAGGATACACAATTAGGAAAAAGGTGGGAGGCACTCTACTTACACCTGGGATATATAGATATCTCAAAGCAATATTGTGGTAAACTCATTCACCCTTTATTGAACATGCCTTTGCATAAAACCTAAAAAAATAATAGATTAAAACATAAAAACCCTATATCAAAATGGCGAATAGATCATATGACAATAAAAAAATTATTAGATCCTCATGGCATATGAATTTGTATCCTCCATAAAGGTCCAAATAATATGGACTAAATATCTAGGTTGATACGTCCCATAAAATTGTTGTTAATTGCAAGCCTTATGGGCCAAAGGTTATTGTTAATTGCAAGCCTTATGGCTATAATGTTTCACCTCCAGAAGGGTCAATTTGGCTTTTTGGGATAATCATAAGGTCCGCTGCCAAGAATGTTCCTTATTATCTCCAATCGATCTCCGATTCAAATACACAGCAAGATACTCAGTTGCGCAGGGCAATATACTCAATGCTCCGTATAGTGAGGCATATAGTACAGCCAAAACCAATTAGCTCTGCGCTACAATGTTGCCCATTAACATAATGTCATAATTTATAGAGAGGATGTACTGACAAAGGTAGTTACATTATCACCGGCATATGTGTATGCGGCGTCCTTCTCTCTCCAGTGCGCTCGCTGTTTGTATCTGCCAGGACCTGCCGCAGCGTCCCACGTGGTCCCTCTGTCATACAGTGGCGTCCCACGTGACGGTGGCAGCGGCGTCTGGTTGGTCAATCTTCCTTTAGGCTGTTATACCGGATGGTTTGATGTCATGCCGTTCCGTATGAATATTCAAGGAGTTTATCATCCAATGTAATAACGCATAGATGCAGTATAGCGTCTCCTCACTTTATAACCCAAACGCGTTTCGGGGCAACCGTATATCTGACCCCTTCATCAGTGGTTGTCTAGTGAGGAAAATCAACGTCTTTTTATAGATCATCCTCATTTCCAAAAGCATACTGGGAAACAAACGGGATATTTCCAAAACCTGGAAATGTAATCCAGTTTTTAAGTGTCCACATTCCAATATTAGGAAAAAAAAATCCCACAATAAGGAGAATTCATATATTATGTACTATAGAAGCATATAAAAATACTCACATTTAAAAATAATGATATATATATATATATATATATATATATCACATATTAATATTGATAGATATGTAACCTTATAGAGTTTAATACATTTTCAACCATTTTTCTTGTTGTTGCTATAGGAGGTGGATTGCAATACCTGTCACATTGGTTGCTAACACCACGGGGATCGGGTTGTGGCCACCAAAAACAAGAAATACATAGATGTCAAGGGGCAAAGGCCCAAACAGGGAGGAGGGGTCGGTGTGTTGATAAACAACCAGACCACGACCCCACGTATTATAGGAAGCCAAACAACTCCATCTCCGCGTTTAGCCCTTTTGGAATCAGTGAGTCAAACTCAAATATTCTTTTTGTTTCTGTTCTCGAGATGTGTGCTATGTGGTTTCCCCCCCTCCATGAACGTCTCACCTTCTCTATTGCTGCGAATGAGAGACTGGAGGGATCGCTACTATGTACATCTTTATAATGCCGTGATACAGAGTGTAATTCATAACCATTCCTTATTTTCCGAATGTGTTCTGCTATTCTCTCCTTTAGGGACCTTTTTGTCCGGCATATGTATTGTCGTTGGCAAGGACACTGAAGCACATAGATCACATCTGTTGAGTTACAAGTTAGTCCCTCTTTGATAATCATACTAAACGTATTTTGAGTCGATTCTATCCTTGTAATTTTTCTCGGGGTAGGATTATTTTTGCAGCAAATGCATTTTCCACATTTGAAGAAGCCTTTGAATGTGAGCCAATTTTGATTAGGACTACATCTTTTGTTCTTAACGGAAGGGGCTATTTTTATCCCCAAATTTGGAACTTTTGTATAGGTTATTTTTGGGGTGGTTGTCAAGAGGGTCCCCAATATTTTATCCTCTAAAAGGTGTCCCTAATGCTTTTTAACAATTTTCTCTATTTGTTTATAATGAGTACTATGAGGGAGTATCAGTCTCATTACTTCTCCATCCTCTTTTTTCTTTTGTGGTTTGAAAAATTCTTTTCTGTCCATTTTTTCGACTGCATTTTCCAACACCCATGAAGGGTAATCTCTATTAATAAATTGTTGCTTCAAAAATTCTGCCTCCTTCTTATATTGACTCTCTTCAGTACAGTTGCGTTTTAACCTCCTCAGCTGGCCGGTTGGTATATTCACCAACCAGCTGGGAAGGTGGCAACTTGAATACCTAATAAAGCTGTTTTTTGCAGTCGGTTTTATATGTGTACTACAAACTACTTTTTGTCCTTTCACCTCAATGTTTCACCTCAATGTTAGATCTGAACATTGAGGTGAAAGGACAAAAAGTAGTTTGTAGTACACATATAAAACCGACTGCAAAAAACAGCTTTATTAGGTATTCGAGTAAACTCCTTGAATATTCATACGGAACGGCATGACATCAAACCATCCGGTATAACAGCCTAAAGGAAGATTGACCAACCAGACGCCGCTGCCACCATCACGTGAGACGCCACTGTATGACGGAGGGACCATGTGGGACGCCGCGGCAGGTCCTGGAAGATACATACAGCGAGCGCACTGGAGAGAGAAGGACGCCGCATACACATATGCCGGTGGTAATGTAACTACCTTTGTCAGTACATCCTCTCTATAAATTATGACATTATGTTAATGGACAACATTGTAGCGCAGAGCTAATTGGTTTTGGCTGTACTATATGCCTCAATATACGGAGCATTGAGTATATTGCCCTGCGCAACTGAGTATCTTGCTGTGTATTTGAATCGGAGATCGATTGGAGATAATAAGGAACATTCTTGGCAGCGGACTTTATGATTATCCCAAAAAGCCAAATTGACCCTTCTGGAGGTGAAACATTATAGCCATAAGGCTTGCAATTAACAATAACCTTGGGCCATAAGGCTTGCATTCAACAACAATTTTATGGGACGTATCAACCTAGATATTTAGTCCATATTATTTGGACCTTTATGGAGGATACAAATTCATATGCCATGAGGATCTAATCATTTTTTTATTGTCATATGATCTATTCGCCGTTTTGATATAGGGTTTTTATGTTTTTATATTTTTTTAGGTTTTGTGCATAGGCATGTTCAATAAAGGGTGAATGAGTTTACCACAATATTGCTTTGAGATCTCTATATATCCCAGGTGTAAGTAGAGTGCCTCCCACCTTTTTCCTAATTGTGTTTTTTGCCCAAAAGTTCGGATCCCCATTGACTTCAAAGGGGTTCGGGTTCAGAGTCAAGTTCGGGTCGAGTTCGGATCCTGAACCCGAACATTTTCCTGAAGTTCGGCCGAATTTCTCGAACCCGAACATCCAGGTGTTCGCTCAACTCTGCCCACCACTATACTTCACAGTTGATGATAGGATGATGTTTTGATGGTGTGCTATGCCTCTTTTTCTCCACACATAGTGTTGTGTGTTTCTTCCAAACAACTTAACTTTGGTTTCATCTGTCCACAGAGTATATTGCCAGTACTGCTGTGGAAAATCTAGGTGCTCTTGTGCAAACTGTAAACGTGCAGCAATGTTTTTTTGGACAGCAGTGGCTTCCTCTGTGGTATCCTCCCATGAAATCCATTCTTGTTTAGTGTTTTACATATCGTAGATTCACTAACAGGGATATATGCCAGAGAATTTTGTAAGTCTTTAGCTGACACTCTAGTTTCTTCTTCACCTCAGTGAGCCGTTTGCGCTGTGCTCTTGCAGTCATCTTTACAGGACGGCAACTCCTAGTGAGAGTAGCAGCAGTGCTGAACTTTCTTCATTTTTAGACAACTTGTCTTACCGTGGACTGATGAACAGCAAGGCTTTTGGAGACACATTTATAACCCTTTCCAGCTTTATGCAAGTCAACAATTCTTAATTGTAGGTCTTCTGAGAGCTCAATTGTGCGAGGCAACATTCACATCAGGCAATGCTTCTTTGGAAAAGCAAACCCAGAACTGGTGTGTGTTTTTTATAGGGCAGAGAAGCTATAATCAACACCTCCAATCTCATCTCATTGATTGGACTCCCGTTGGCTGAAACCTCAATCCAATTAGCTCTTGGAGGTGTCATTAGTCTAGGGGTTCACATACTTTTTCCACCTGCACTGTGAATGTTTACATGGTGTGTTCAATAAAAACATTTAATTCTTTGTGTGTTATTAGTTTAAGCAGACTGTGATTGTCTATTGTTGTGACTTAGATGAACATCAGATCACATTTTATGACCAATTTGTGCAGAACTCCATATCATTCCAAAGGATTCACATACTTTTTCTTGCAACTGAAGTTCAGGGCCTGAAGGTGAGCGGCCCTGTAAAAAATTGTAGTGAGGGCATGAAGGTGAGCAAACCCCATAAAACATTGCAGTGATGACCTACAGGTGATCAGACGGTAAAAAGCATTGGAGGTGAGGGCCTGAAACCTAGAGAACCCCATAAAACATTACAGTGATGGTCTACAGGTGTGCAGACGGTATAAAACATTGGAGGTGAGGGCCTGAAGCCTAGAGAACCCCATAAATCATTGCAGTGATGGCCTACAGGTGAGCAGACCATATAAAGCATTGGAGGTGAGGGCCTGAAGCCTAGAGAACCCCATAAAACATTGCAGTGATGGGCTACAGTTGAGCAAACGGTATAAAGCATTGGAGGTGAGGGTCTGAAGCCGAGCGAACCCTACAAAAGATTGTAATGAGGGCATATATATTCTATATGAAAGAGGAGGCAGAGGAGGAGGCGGATGAGAAAATAAGGTTCAAACATATACCCTTTTTTGCTGTGAAAGATGTAAAAAAATCTGAATCTTGTGGATTGAGTACATTATAAAGCATACATTTAAATTGCGTTTTTGTTCCTCATTAGCTCAGCTTTCCTCTGGTGAAGTGGAGAAGTCAGGGGCAATCCAGGCCTTGTTCATTTTTATCTGAGTCAACCTGTCAGCATTGTCATTGGACAAGCGGATACGTTTATCTGTCATAATGCCACCAGCCTGTCTTCGGTGCACTCTGTTTGAAGGCTGTCTGTAGGGTTCCAACCCCGTATACAAGCAAATATAATCACAGCAGCCAAAGTTATGATGCTTAAGTCGTTTATTTTCTTGTAAATTGATACTTGTGCAGCAGTAACAGTATAACGTTTCGGCATATATTTGCCTTCGTCAGATACTACATGAAAAAATACATATAATGAGATAAATCGTATAAACAAAAATGATCAGTGACAATACAAAAATAAAAGTACAAAATTAAAGTATATGATACACTGATAAATAGGAATACAAAACGTAGAATCTTATGTGTCACAGGTCCGTAAATTAATAATGGCGATGTGTCCTCTGTCAATTACGGTAGGTAAAGAACCAAATAAATGTGTATTCGTATGATATAGCAACAAATCCTTCACGTTGTGTTCACTCTACAACTTAAAGTGCATTAAGGAAAAATAACGATATAGTGGTAATACATAATATTTCAACATAGTGAATATGACACAGTAGTCCATAAGGTTAACAGAAGATATATATGTCTGCCAATAGGAATGCATAACAATAGTACAACTGGCTCAATTGAACAATACTTAAAAGCTATGTGAACTTACCTAAGCCGCAGGTGAAGAAGGAGGAAGTGAGGATAGGACGCAGGAGGTAGTTACATGCATATAGCATGTTTGGAACTGAATAGGCGTCTGCCGGGTATGGAAGAGAGGGGAATTTATACCTATGCGCTTCAATTAAGGTAGGGAGGAACAGGGCCGGAAGGGGCGTGGCCAAAATGGAACGGAAGTGAACTTGTATAAAGTTATAAATCAGGAATATTGAGGAGGCTATTAGGTAATAGTAGTGTTCATAGAACTATTAGGAGTAAGTGAGAATCTAAGTCCTAGTTCACCTCTGCAGCGCTGAGCAATGTAATGCATTCAGCCGATGGACCGGAAATGCCATGCGTTCCACTGTGGACGCATGGTGTATCAAGCTCTAGCTGGTAAACCGGAAGTCGCGTGCGTTCCACTGTGGAGCGCACGGCGAATCGTACCTTGAAAGGAGGAAGTGTATGTGTACCGCTGTTCATATCTCCCTAGATGTAATATGTATACAAGTGGTATTAGTATTTATTAAATCGCGGATTACATAACATAAAAGGCTGACTGGGATAGTGTCTCTTTATGTGGGGAAAATAAGGTTATGTGTATACGAAAATAATGCAAACTTATCAATAATAAGCCTCTTATATGTTAAATATAAAGGTATTGGCTTAATGAAATAATGCAAGGGGATAATGTGTATGTGTATTAAATGTGGTATGTGGTACGAAGAAAACATTAAAATGAGGGAAAAAAGGGCAAAAAAGAAAAAAGGGACGTCAAAGAGAAAAACAATTACCAAGACAGAAAGGATATTGACTGCGGCCAGGTAAGTATTCTAACGAGCCTATGGAGAAAAAAGAAAAAAGAAAAAAACGAATATTAGCTCATGTCTACAAGATGATACACCCTAGTTACATAATCAGATCACAAAACCGGGTATATTCAGGTAAAACACTGTATTTCGTACTCGCGATTTAGACCTTTCGGTGTTAGGCTATCTAGTCTGTGAATCCAATAAGCCTCCCTCATTTTGAGTAGACGAATTTGATCGCCTCCTCTCCGCGGGATGGGAACATGTTCCAATACTTGGAACTTCAATTGAGAGATGTTGTGACGTTGATCGTGAAAATGGGCCGGGACTGGTAGTAATAGGTTGTTGTTACGGATTCTGGACTTATGTTGACATATACGTTCCCTTATTTTTTGTGATGTTTCACCAACGTATACCAAGCCACATGGGCATTTTAACCTAACGCCTAAACCGGGTATATAAATGGCTCGACTCTTTCCCCTACCAACAATATCCCACGGAGAGACGATCACCGTCTGTAGATTCATATCGATCACAGTCCAGTGAAGAATCACAATCACGATTCCGTCCTCCCCGAGGCCCTAGGAGAGGAAACAGAACGGGTCCCTCTTCTGGCACAGCAGCCACAGCTGTAACAACGCGTTCTCAGGTACAGTCATTAATTTTTAATATTTCTTCTGTGACTCTTAGTCCAGCACAACTAACTTTATTACAGAGGGGCTTATCTTTTTGCCCGTCTCATGCACTGGACACATTTCAATTAGACATGGATATACAGAGATTCTTCCGTACAGTGAGACTCAAAGCACACTTCGGGGAACAGAAAGAACCACCTACGGTTATACAGACAGAATATACTCCAGTCTCTATTAAAACTCTAGGATTAAGGAACAAGAGCACATTTAACCCTCCGAAAAACAAACCACCGGTGAAAACTTTTGTCGATCTCGTCCGAAGAGACTTGAATATCTTTAGGCGAGACCTCAGTAAGGGGAAGTATAAATTTTGTCACAATTTAAGCGTCACGGATCGACAAGCATTGAAAGCCTTAAGCCAAGATGATAGGCTAATAATAAAACCAGCGGATAAGGGGGGTGCCATGGTAATTATGGACAAGACTAAGTATGTATCTGAGATTTTACATCAGCTTAGTGACAGTGATGTATATCAGAAGCTAGACCGAAATCCGACTTCCACAATTAGTGCAGAAATTAATATTATGTTACAAAAACACAGGAATATAGGGACAATAGACGATGCCACTGTCACCTTTCTCACCAAACAGCACCCTATAATCCCAGTCATCTACATATTACCTAAAATCCATAAAAACCTAGAAAATCCTCCCGGAAGACCGATTGTCGCATCCACAGATTCTGTACTATCCCCACTTTCAATCTGTCTAGAGAAATTACTTACACCTCACGTAAAAAATACCAGGTCCTTTTTACTAGACACTCAGTCCTTTTTAAACATCATCACACAACTTGACCCCTTACCTATTGAATCTTTTCTGGTCACCTGGGACGTTGCCAGTTTGTACACCTCTATCCAGCATACTAAAGGCGTTATTGCAGTCAAAGAATTACTTGTATCCGTTAATACAGATACACCCGTATTAAATTTCTGTCTGGATCTATTACACATAGTCTTGACATATAACTATTTCTTATTTCAGGATACATTTTACCTGCAGAAACGGGGTACAGCAATGGGGTCCAATGTGGCCCCGCCTTATGCTAATTGTTACATGGATTATTTTGAGAAATCATACATCTATACCAATTCACTTTTTATTAAACATGCTATGGTTTGGAAACGTTATATTGACGATATATTTTGCATCTGGCGGGGCCCATTGGACTCCCTACTACAATTCCATGCACACATGAACTCAATATATCCGGAACTTCAGTTTACCATCAGTTATGACCACACTACCATTAATTTTTTGGATACTACAGTAAAACGTGATACTTCAGGCAGACTGAAGACGGATCTTTATCGCAAACCAACCGACCGCAACAATTTATTACATTTTTCGAGTTTTTATCCTCCCAATACCAAAAAATCATTACCTAACTCACAGTATCACAGGATCAATAGGATTGTACAAGAGGCATCACAAAGGGAAACACGCATAAAGGAAATGGAAAATAGGTTCCTAGAAAGAGGTTACCCTAAGTCTATCATTCAACAGAAACCTACCCAAAAGATCAAAATTTTACCTCAAGCCCCACGCATTCCCTTTATTCATACATATCACCCCTGTGCTCAAAAGATATTGAACATCATCCGTAGCCACTGGTCTATACTCAATAAAGCGTACCCCACAATTCTAGAGTTTGGACAACCGATACTGCCGTGTAATAAACGTCCAAAAAATCTACGGGATTTACTGGTACGAGCAGACGTAGGCACAAGTAAACAATCATTTAAACAAACTTTTTTGAAGACACAAAAAAGAGGCACCTTTCCCTGTCTTAGGTGTATGCAGTGTTCACATGTATTAAAAGGATCACATATCTCTCATCCACGCACGAGGGAATCCATAACAATCCGTGACTACTTCACCTGTGACTCTGATCATGTTGTATACATGTTAAAATGCCCATGTGGCTTGGTATACGTTGGTGAAACATCACAAAAAATAAGGGAACGTATATGTCAACATAAGTCCAGAATCCGTAACAACAACCTATTACTACCAGTCCCGGCCCATTTTCACGATCAACGTCACAACATCTCTCAATTGAAGTTCCAAGTATTGGAACATGTTCCCATCCCGCGGAGAGGAGGCGATCAAATTCGTCTACTCAAAATGAGGGAGGCTTATTGGATTCACAGACTAGATAGCCTAACACCGAAAGGTCTAAATCGCGAGTACGAAATACAGTGTTTTACCTGAATATACCCGGTTTTGTGATCTGATTATGTAACTAGGGTGTATCATCTTGTAGACATGAGCTAATATTCGTTTTTTTCTTTTTTCTTTTTTCTCCATAGGCTCGTTAGAATACTTACCTGGCCGCAGTCAATATCCTTTCTGTCTTGGTAATTGTTTTCTCTTTGACGTCCCTTTTTCTTTTTTGCCCTTTTTCCCTCATTTTAATGTTTTCTTCGTACCACATACCACATTTAATACACATACACATTATCCCCTTGCATTATTTCATTAAGCCAATACCTTTATATTTAACATATAAGAGGCTTATTATTGATAAGTTTGCATTATTTTCGTATACACATAACCTTATTTTCCCCACATAAAGAGACACTATCCCAGTCAGCCTTTTATGTTATGTAATCCGCGATTTAATAAATACTAATACCACTTGTATACATATTACATCTAGGGAGATATGAACAGCGGTACACATACACTTCCTCCTTTCAAGGTACGATTCGCCGTGCGTTCCACAGTGGAGCACACGCGACTTCGATTTACCAGCTAGAGCTTGATACACCATGCGTTCCACAGTGGACGCATGGCATTCCGATCCATCGGCTGAATGCATTACATTGCTCAGCGCTGCAGAGGTGAACTAGGACTTAGATTCTCACTTACTCCTAATAGTTCTATGAACACTACTATTACCTAATAGCCTCCTCAATATTCCTGATTTATAACTTTATACAAGTTCACTTCCGTTCCATTTTGGCCACGCCCCCTTCCGGCCCTGTTCCTCCCTACCTTAATTGAAGCGCATAGGTATAAATTCCCCCTCTCTTCCATACCCGGCAGACGCCTATTCAGTTCCAAACATGCTATATGCATGTAACTACCTCCTGCGTCCTATCCTCACTTCCTCCTTCTTCACCTGCGGCTTAGGTAAGTTCACATAGCTTTTAAGTATTGTTCAATTGAGCCAGTTGTACTATTGTTATGCATTCCTATTGGCAGACATATATATCTTCTGTTAACCTTATGGACTACTGTGTCATATTCACTATGTTGAAATATTATGTATTACCACTATATCGTTATTTTTCCTTAATGCACTTTAAGTTGTAGAGTGAACACAACGTGAAGGATTTGTTGCTATATCATACGAATACACATTTATTTGGTTCTTTACCTACCGTAATTGACAGAGGACACATCGCCATTATTAATTTACGGACCTGTGACACATAAGATTCTACGTTTTGTATTCCTATTTATCAGTGTATCATATACTTTAATTTTGTACTTTTATTTTTGTATTGTCACTGATCATTTTTGTTTATACGATTTATCTCATTATATGTATTTTTTTCATGTAGTATCTGACGAAGGCAAATATATGCCGAAACGTTATACTGTTACTGCTGCACAAGTATCAATTTACAAGAAAATAAACGACTTAAGCATCATAACTTTGGCTGCTGTGATTATATTTGCTCATAATGCCACCAGCAGCACTAAATACACGCTCAGATAATACGCTGGCAGTAGGACAGGCCAGCACCTCCAAGGCGTAGAGCGCAAGCTCGTGCCTTGTGTCCAGCTTGGACATAGTGTTGATTACGAATTTTCGAATTGCGAATTTTAATCGAGAATATCAGCACTTCGAGAATTTGCGAATATTTAGAATATCGCAAAATATATTCGCAATTGCGAATATTCATTTTATGCGAATTTTTTATATGCAAAATAATGTCATTATTTTCTTGTTTGCGAAAATTCACATTAAAAAATTCACATGAATTAGCATAAAAATTCGCACAAATTAGCAAAAATAATGTCTGGAGATTACGAATGTGCGAATTTTCGAATATATGGCGAATATTTTCCCAAATATTCGCGAAATATCGCGATTTCGAATATTGCCCCTGCCGCTCATCACTACTTGGACACCCAGTAGTTGTAAGGCACTGAGGGATCATTTAGGACGCTGACACAGTCAATGTATTCCTTCACCATCTTCCAAAACTTTTCCCTCCTTGTAGTACTAGGCCGTAATTCAGGGTGAGGTTGCTGGTGAGGTGTCATGAAAGAGTCCCATGCCTTGGAAAGTGTTACCCTGCCTCTGTTGGAACTACTGTGTGTTCCCCTTGCCTCCCTTCCTTGGTTGCCTAAGGAAGTACAGACTCTGGCGGCCGCATTGTCGGATGGAAAATTTTGGAGCAATTTCTCCACCAAAGGAATCAGAGATGAGAAGTTTTCTTTGTAGCAGGGGTCGAGAAGGGTAAACACCCAGTAATCTGTGTTAGCTAAAATGCATAAAACGCGAGGGTCACGGGAGATGCAGCCTAACATGAAGTCAGCCAGGTGTGCCAGAGTACCAACGGGCAAGACGTCGATGTCAACTTCAGGATTACTCTCCATACCCTTATCCTCCTCCTCCTGTTCTGCCCACCCACGCTGAACAGATGGAATTAAAGTTGCATGGGTACTAGCCTCCGTAGCAGGGGCAAGTGTCTCCAGCTCCTCCTCCTCCTCCTCTTCATGGCCTAATTCTCGCTGAGAAGACGAACCAGGAGAGGTCTGGCTATCTCCCGGTGTCATCTCCTCCCCCATTACCTCGTCTGCCACATTTAAAGCATCCTCCTTAATTGTGAGCAGCTATCGTTTGAGTAGACACAGCAGTGGTATGGTTACGCTGATAATAGCGTTATCACCACTAAACATCTGTGTGGAGTCATCAAAGTTTTTTAAAACCTCACATAGGTCTGACATCAATGCCCACTCCTAGCTTGTGAATAGTGGCAGTTGACTGGAAAGGCGACGACCATGTTGCAGTTGGTATTCCACAACTGCCCTCTGCTGCTCACAAAGCCTGGCCAACATGTAGAACGTAAAGTTCCACTGTGTGCTCATGTTGCACAACAGTCAGTAAGCTGGAAGCCGCAAGCGCTGCTGCAGCGTTGACAGACCGGCGGAAGCTGTGAACGACTTGCGGAAATGAGCACACAAGCGGAATGCCTTCTCTAGTAGCTCCTGCAATTTTGGGTAGGTTTTGATAAACCGCTGAACCACTAAGTTTAAGATGAGTGCTAGGCATGGAATGTGTGTCACGTTGCCGAGCTCCAAAGCCGCCACCAAGTTATGGCCATTGTCGGACACAACCATGCCTGTTTGTAGGTTGAGTGGCGAGAGCCACAGCTGGTCTGGTTCCTTATACCCTGCCACAGCTCTGCGGCGGTGTGCTGTTTGTCCCCTAAGCAGATCAGCTTCAGCACGGCCTGTTGACGCTTACCCACAGCAGTGCTACATTGCATCCAGCTAGCGACTGATGGCTGACTGCTGTTGGAGGTGGAAGTGGAGGAGGAGGCAGCGGAGGAGGAGAAATGGGGGTTGGAAACAGTAACATAGCTGCTGGCGGAGACCCTGATGGACGTAGGGCCTGCAATAATGGGCATGGGTAGCACCTGTGGCATCCCAGGGTTCAACTCACTCCCGGCCTCCACAACATTCACCCAGTGTGCGGTCAGGGAAATGTAGTGTCCCTGGCCAAAAGTGTTGGGTGCGAATATTCGAATTTCAAATTTTTAAAGCGAATATCGGCACTTTGAAAACTCACAAATATTTTGAATAAAGTAATATATATTCGTAAAAACGAATATTTTTTTTTTTTTGTTTTTTTCAACTGGAGCCATTACCTAGTATACCTACCTGCTTCTTGCTTGTGGGCCAATGTGAGAAGGCTGCAATATTGTAGTCTGTAGTGAATTAGAATATCCTTCGTTATTAAAAAAAAAATTCTCTGATGCGAAAAATCGGCAATGTAATATTCGCGTAATGCGAATATTCTAACACCCGAACAGATAGCACTATAGAATATAGTCCTATATCTTCATTTTTTTAGAATATTCGTTCCTCCCTGCTTAAGTTGCTTTTGGGCCAATGACTGTTCACATTAAATTGGAAAAAATGACGAATATTCTAAAAAAAGAATATATAGCACTATATTCCATAGTGCTATATATTCGGGTTTTAGAATATTTCTTTGCCGATTTTTCGCAATCAATAGATTAATATCGAATACGAATATTCGCAAATATCTGACGAATATTCTAACAAATATTCGTGAAATATCGCAAATTCGAATATTGCCCCTGCCGCACTTCACTATTGGCCACCGGCACTTGTCCATGTGTTCGTGGTGAGGTGGACCTTCCCAGTAAGTGCATTGGTCAGGACACGGGTGATGACCTGGGACACATGCTGGTGTAAGGCAGGCGCGGCACACCGTGAAAAATAGTGGCGGTTGGGGACTGCGTACCGAGGGACGGCCGCTAACATCAGGCGGAAGTCCTCAGTGTCCACAAGCCTAAATGGCAACATTTCAAGAGCTAGTCCTTTCGAAAGTTGCGCATTTAGTGATATGGCCTGTTTGGGTATTTGTGCATGCGTTTAAATGTCTGTGTTATCGACATTTGGACGCTGCGCTAGGACAGGGAAGTGGAGTTGTTGCTGACGGTTCATGTGAAGGTCCAGGTTCAGGGCAAGGGCAAGGGGCATACGGGCCTGCGCCTTCGACAGGGGATTGGCCAGCAGTACGTAAAACAGGGGAGGTGGAAGCAGTGTTCCCACCGTGTGAAGCGGCTAAGAGGTAAATTGTTGCAGGGAGACTCAGACTTGACTTTAACAGTAAAAGAAACAGAGTAGATCCAGCTCACCTGCCTTCCAAAAAGCCAGCTGTCGGGCTCCTCCTGTGCTCGGATTTTAAGGTAAGACCTTGTATATAGCAGAAACAGAAGAGAAGAATCCAGCACTTTCAATATTCGCTTTTAGCCGTAGCTTCTTTATTCCGGTGGACACAATTATTACAGCTATTTACATCTCAAGCGGTAAAAACACGCAGTCTTTGTGTCAGTCAACGAGTTTCAAACTTTACAGTTCTTATTCATTACTCCATTAGGGTCTACTCAGCAATGAATAAATTTATACCCTTTTGGAATTGCAACTTTCCTCTCACTAGGGTGGAGAGAAAGGACAGGTGCTGCAATTATGTTACAAGTGAAGACGCCCAGTGATTGGCAACTGTGTCTCATCATCGTCCACCTCATGAACGAATGAATGCGGTTCACCACGTCATCTTCTTGAGACTGTGAATGCTCAAGAGGTTGGAAATCAGGGCACAATATCTCATGTACCTCTTCAAGCGTGCTTGGCGAGACAAGAGGTCATGTGAATATCCGAGTGAAAAGAGGTCATGTGAATATACGAGTGTGGGATCACATGTTTGCCCAGACGCGACATGATGGGAGGAAGGAGAATCAGAGTGAGGATTCGGTTGACCAGACTCCTGGCTACAGAGACTGGACTTCGTGGAAGAGAGTGTTGGGCTTAACTGACTGGAAGCATTATCTTCTGCAATCCTACCGACCAACTGTTCGCACTGGTCTGACTCTGCGTCGCCCAGCTAATTTGGACATGAAGCTGGGTAAGGTGGATTTTTTAGTTTTTTCTGGTGCACTGGCAGCAGGCATAGTTTAATTGCGCCAAGGGCCACGGCCTCTGCTTGCCCCATCAGCATCACGCCCAGGGCCATGGCCTCTGCTCGCACCATCAGCATGACGCCCAGGGCCACGGCCTCTGCTTGCACTATCAGCATCACGCCCACTTCCCCCTCCCTTTTTCATATTAATGGTTTTGTCTGTAGATGTGGCGCAGATTGTTTTACTGTCCGCCAAAGACACAGTTTTCTGATGCAGGACGGTACTGGATACAGAAAAATACAGATTTTCGGCACTATACTAGCCCAGAGAAAATGTTATTTTTACAGTACACACTGTATTGGTTTTCTGTAATGTACAGGAAACAGAGAAATACAATTTTTTGGCACCACACTAGCCCAGAGATAATGTAATTTTTACAGTACACACTGTATTTGCTTTCTGTAATGTACAGGAGACAGAGAAATACAATTTTTCGGCACCACACTAGCCCAGAGATAATGTAATTTTTACAGTACATACTCTATTTGCTTTCTGTAATGTACAGGAGACAGAGAAATACAATTTTTCGGCACCACACTTGCCCACAGATAATGTAATTTTTACAGTACACACTGTATTTGCTTTCTGTAATGAACAGGAGACAGAGAAATACAATTTTTCGGCACTACACTAGGACAGAGATAATGTAATTTTTACATTGCACACTGTATTTGCTTTCTGTAATGTAGAGGAGACAGAGAAATACAATTTTTCGGCAACACACTAGGCCAGAGATAATATAATTTTTATAGTAGTACACACTTTATTTGCTGTAATGAACAGGAGACAGAGAAATATAATTTTTCGGCACTACACTAGGACAGAGATAATATAATTTTTACTGTACACACTGTATTTGCTAGCTGTAATGAACAGGAGAAAGAGAAATACAATTTTTCAGCAACACACTATCCCAGAGATAATGTAATTTTTACTGTACACACTGTATTTGCTGGCTGTAATCAACAGGAGACAGAAAAATACAATTTTTCAGCACTACACTAGGTCAGAGATAATATAATTTTGACAATGCACACTTTACTCAGATGTAGTTCTATATTGGATACAAATTTGTCCCAAATAAAATGTATTCTCTGCTGGAATACTGTATATATGGTTGCGGCCTAAACGCACACACAGATGTGCCCAAAACTTGTTAATTATGGCCAAACTATAAATCACTGTCTGCTGGAGTAATTAATATAACGGTTGCGGATTGAAAGCACACACAGATGTGTCACAAGTTAGGTTAATTTCCCCGGAACAAATAATTTCTCTGATGATACAGTGTATATCTCTGTAGCAGGAACACTGTAGTGAATAAGCCCCTTTTAACCACCTCCGCCTCCCTAGCTTAAACACCCTTAATGACCAGGCCACTTTTTACAATTCTGCACTACGCTACTTCCTTAATGACCAGGCCACTTTTTACAATTCTGCACTACGCTACTTTCACCGTTTATTGCTCCGTCATGCAACTTACCACCCAAATGAATTTTACCTCCTTTTCTTCTCACTAATAGAGCTTTCATTTGGTGGTATTTCATTGCTGCTGACATTTTTACTTTTTTTGCTATTCATCAAAAATGACCGAAATTTTTGCAAAACAATGACATTTTTCAATTTCTGTTGTAAATTTAAAAAAAAAAAATACATTTCTATATAAATTTTTCACAAAAGGTATTGTTCTACATGTCTTTGAAAAAATAAAATCCAATAAGTGCATATTTATTGGTTTGGGTAAAAGTTATAGCGTTTACAAACTATGGTGCAAAAAAGTGAATTTCCGCATTTTGAAGCAGCTCTGACTTTCTGAGCACCTGTCATGTTTCTTCAGGTGCTAGAATGCCAGGATAGTATAAATACCCCCCAAATGACACCATTTTAGAAAGAAGACACCCCAAAGTATTCGCGGAGGGGCATGGTGAGTTCATGTATCATTTCATTTTTTTCACAAGTAAGCGGAAAATGACACTTTCTGAGAAAAAAATAATAATAAAGTTTCCATTTCTGCTAACTTCTGGCAAAAAAAAAATTAAAATCTCCCACGGACTCACTATGCCCCTCAGAGAATACCTAGGGGTGTCTACTTTCCGAAATGGGGTCATTTGTGAGGTGTGTTTACTGTTCTGGCATTTTGAGTGGGGCTAAATTGTGAGCAGCCATGTAAAACTTAGAGGTACTCGTTGGAATTTGGGCCCCTTTACGCACCCAGGCTGCAAAAAAGTGTCACTCATGTGGTATCACCATACCCAGGAGAAGTAGGGTAATGTGTTTTGGGGTGTATTTTTACATATACCCATGTTGGGTGAGAGAAATATCTCTGTAAACTGACAACTTTGTATAAAAAAATTTAAAAAGTTGTCATTTACAGAGATATTTCTCACACCCAGCATGGGTATATGTAAAAATACACCCCAAAACACATTGCCCTACTTCTCCTGAGTATGTCGATACCACATGTGTGACACTTTTTTGCAGCCTGGGTGCGCAAAGGGGCCCAAATTCCAATGAGTACCTTTAGGATTTCACAGGGCATTTTTACGCATTAAGCTAGTCACTCTGCTGATCTTAGTCTAGGGACAGGTTGCTGCTGATGCTCTCAGGAAGAGAATAGGAAACAAGCTTAGCTGAAAATATGTGATATCAGAATTGTGTTTACTCAGCGATCTACAACCTTTTTTATTCTCGTTGGTGCAATGGCAGTGTTTTTTTTATGAGGTCAGTGACAAAGACAGTTTTTTTTCTGTGAGTGTTTGGTGTTGGCGGCCATTATGTGCAAGTGACGTGCACTTGCAGCTGCATATGTGCCAGGGACAGTAATTGAATCCCGTCTTTTTACTTAACTTGGCAAAATGTACCCATTTTTAAGTTCACCTGCACTGCATATCTGGCTGGGGAAGGCAAAAATAATACTGTTACTCCGTTTGTGATAGGGGGTGACAATTGTGTTCTGTAAAGTACTCCTGTGCTGCATATATCCTTGTCATTAATTCTATAAATCCATCCGATTCTGGGCATATTTTTTTTTTTTGTGCAAAAAAAGTACATTTGCACTGCATTTGTGATAGTGAAAAAAATAATCTGTGGGTGAAAAAATCCTTTTTTTTATTTTTTGTATCATTAAGTGCCTTCTCTGTCTGCTCAGCCAATGTGATACTGAAAAATAATCAGTAAATACATCTGTTTCACTGGGGGGGTTGAAAAAATCTTTTTTTTCTCCTATAAAGTACCTTATTGCCTTGTACTGCAAATAAAATAAAGTCTGTAAATTCCACTCAGACATTGTGGGTGGAAAAAACACATCATTTTTGTCACAAAGTAAATTTGTGACCTGCTCGGTACTAGTGCTAGTGAAAGAATTTCATTTGCATCCGTCAGTTTCACTGGGGTTGAAAAAAGCATTTATTTTGTTGAAATAAATTCCATCCTCTGCCAGCACAGGCGATATGATAGTAATATAGTAACATAGTAACATAGTATATAAGACCGAAAAAAGACATTTGTCCATCCAGTTCGGCCTGTTTCCTACAAGTTGATCCAGAGGAAGGCAAAAAAACCCTGTGAGGCAGAAGCCAATTTTCCCCACTTAAGGGAAAAAAATTCCTTCCCGACTCCAATCAGGCAATCAGAATAACTCCTTGGATCAACGACCCCGATCTAGTAGCAGTAGCTTGTAATATTATTACACTCCAGAAATAAATCCAGTCCCCTCTTGAATTCCTTTATTGTACTCACCATCACCACCTCCTCAGGCAGAGAGTTCCATAGTCTCATTGCTCTTACAGTGAAGAATCCTTTTCTATGTTTGTGTACAAACCTTATTCCCTCCAGACGCAGAGGATGTCCTCTCGTCACAGTTACAGTCCTGGAGATAAATAGATGATGGGACAGATCTCTGTACTGACCCCTGATATATTTATACAAAGTTATTAGATCTCCCCTCAGTCGTCTTTTTTCTAAAGTGAATAACCCTAATTTTGATAACCTTTCAGGGTACTGTAGTTGCCCCATTCCAGTTATTACTTTAGTTGCCCTCCTCTGAACCCTCTCCAGCTCTGCTATGTCTGCCTTGTTCACAGGAGCCCAAAACTGTACACTGTACTCCATGTGTGGTCTGACTAGTGATTTGTAAAGTGGTAGGACTATGTTCTCATCACGTGCATCTATGCCCCTTTTGATGCAACCCATTATCTTATTGGCCTTGGCAGTAGCTGCCTGACACTGGTTTTTACAGCTTAATTTGCTGTTTAGTAAAATTCCTAGTTCCTTTTCCATGTCAGTGTTACCGAGTGTTTTACCATTTAATATGTACAGGTGAGGCATTATTCCTTCCCATGTGCATAACTTTACATTTGTCAGTGTTAAACCTCATCTGCCATTTTTCTGCCTAAGCCTCCAATCTATCCAGATCCCTCTGTAGCAGAAAACTGTCCTCTTCAGTGTTAATTACTTTACACAGTTTAGTGTCATCTGCAAAAATAGATATTTTACTGTGCAGGCCTTCTACAAGATCATTAATAAATATATTGAAGAGAATAGGGCCCAATACTGACCCCTGAGGTACCCCACTAGTTACAGTGACCCAATCTGAGTATCTACCATTAATAACTACCCTCTGTTTTCTGTCACTTAGCCAGTTACTTACCCACATACAGACATTTTCTCCCAGTCCGAGCATCCTCATTTTATATACTAACCTTTTATGAGGTACGGTGTCAAATGCTTTGGAGAAGTCCAGATATATGACATCCATTGATTCGCCGCTGTCAAGTCTAGAACTTACCTCCTCATAGAAGCTGATTAAATTATTTTGGCATGACCGATCCCTCATGAAGCCATGCTGATATGGCGTTAATTGCTTATTTTCATTGAGATACTCCAAAATAGCATCTCTTAGAAACCCTTCAAACAGTTTACCAACAATAGATGTTAAATTTACCGGCCTACAATTTCCAGGCTCTGTTTTTGGACCCTTTTTGAATATTGGCACCACATTTGCTATGCGCCAATCCTGTGGAACATTCCCTGTCAGTATAGAGTCCGTAAATATCAGAAATAAAGGTCTGGCTATGATAGTGGATATGATAGTGAAAAATAATCTGTTAATTCACCTGTTTCACTGGGGTTGAAAAAAATCCTCCTTTTCTCCTATAAAGTACCTTATTGCCTTGTACTGCAAATCAAATAAAATCTGAAAATTCCCCCGAGACATTGTGGGTGGAAAAAACACATAATTTTTGGCACAAAGTAAATTTGTGGCTTGCTCTTTACTAGTGCTAGTGAAAGAATTTCATTGGCATCCGTCAGTTTCACTGGGGTTGAAGAAAGCATATATTTTTTATTGAAATAAATTCTGTCCTCTGACATTGTGGGTGGAAAAAACACATAATTTTTGGCACAAAGTAAATTTGTGGCTTGCTCGGTACTAGTGCTAGTGAAAAAATTTGATTTGCATCCGTCAGTTTCACTGGGGTTGAAGAAAGCATATATTTGGTTGAAATAAATTCCGCCCTCTGGCTGCACAGGCAATCTGATAGTAAAAAAATAATCTGTTAATTCATCTGTTTCACTGGGGTTGAAAAAAAATCCCCTTTTTTTCCCTATAGAGTACCTTATTGCCTTGTACTGCAAATCAAATAAAATCAATAAATTCCACTGAGACATTGTGGCTGGAAAAAACACAGAATTTTTGGCACAAAGTAAATTTGTGGCCTGCTTGGTACAAGTGCTAGTGAAAGAATTTCATTGGCATCCGTCAGTTTCACTGGGGTTGAAGAAAGCATATATTTTGTTGAAATAAATTCCATCCTCTGCCTGCACAGGCAATCTAATAGTGAAAAATAATTTGTTAATTCATCTGTTTCACTGGGGTTGAAGAAAACATATATGTTGTTGAAATACATTCTGTCCTCTGCCTGCACAGGCAATCTGATAGTGAAAAATAACCTGTTAATTCATCTGTTTCACTGGGGTTTAATTTTTTTGGGCACTAAGTAATTTTGCGCCATGCTCTCTACTACTGCTAGTGTAAGAAATTAATTTACATTACTCAGTTTCATTTGTGGGTGAAGAAATCATATATTTTGTTGAAATAATTTACGGATTCTGCCTGCACCGCCAATCTGCCAGTGAAAAATAATTAGTAAATCCATCTGTATCACTAGGGGTTAAAAAATCCTCTTTTTTTCCTATAAAGTATCTTATTGCCTTGTACTGCAAATCAAACAAAATCAGTAAATTCCACTGGAATATTGTAGTTGAAAAGAAAATATTTTTCCATCTATTAGATTGTGGGTGGACATTGCAACAGTTGTTAGGCCAGTCATTCACAAGTGGCTTGGAGGTGGTGTTCCTGCTGCACTACATACCTGACTTGGCAATATATATTCTGCAAATTAGGTTAGAATGTGGGTGTAACTCGCCAGTCGTTGCGCAGTCACTGCAGCATGTAGTCGGTCATGTTTGCCTGGCTGCCCAGAGGCAACGACAAGCTATCCTCTGTTGGAGGTGTATAGTCTGTGTCCTCCGTGTCCCCCACAGCCACGCTCAAGTGATGGCCATGAGCTGCTTTGGGTGCCACCCTGCTGTGAACATGGTTTAATCTCCTCCTCCTCCTCATCCTCCAGAACTGTGCCCTGGCTGGACAATTGTGTACCCACCTGGTCTATGTTGGTGCAGGAACCCACCCTCCGAGACAGCTGTATATTACTGGCCTAGTGGCCTTATATAAGTTAAGGGTAAGGCATGTATATAGTTTTTTTGTTCATGTAGTTTATCTCACTTTTAGTTATTTAAATATGTTTATAAAAAAATGTAAATTGTTTGTAAATGGGCATTAAGGAGTGGTTTGAGTGAAATGGGGGGGTGTAGGGTGGGAGGCTGGTCAGATTAATTTTCTCTTTTTTAATTATTCCTTGTATAGTTTTTGTTACCTTTAATAATACAAAGTAACCGAACAATTTTATATAATTATTTGCCTGTCACATCTGCAGCTCAGGCCCCAGGGGTCCTTGACCACCAATAAAAGTGAATGTGTCCCACCAGAATCTAAGAGCTGGATTAACTGAAATGATTTTCACTGTCAGGTGTTCAGGAATTTCTGCACCAACAAATTCAGCACATGTGCCAGGCAAGGGATGTGTATCAAATCGGCTAGGCCCAGAGCTGCTACGAGATTTCGCCCATTATCGCACACCACCAGGCTGGGCTTGAGGCTCAGTGGCACCAACCACTCATCGGTCCGTTGTTCCATGTCCGTCCATAGCTCCTGTGCGGTGTCGGGTTTGTCCCCCAAACCAGCCTGGCTGTCATTTCCCCCTGGCTGTGCTGATGTTGGTGGTTAAGGTGTTATGCTGAGTAGATGAATAGGTGGTACAGGAGGAGGAAGCAGAGTAGGAGGAGGAGGAGGCAACAGGAGGCAAAGTGAAATGCCCTGCAATCCTCGGTGGCGGAAGGATATGCGACAAACTGCTATCTGCCTCAGGCCCAGCCACCACTGCATTATTTACCCAGTGTGCTGTTAGGGAGATATTATGTCCCAGTGGTTATGTGGACTTGCCACAGATGGCATTGCACAGTGCAAACCTGTTTTTGTCTGCCACTTGGTTGTGCAGGGAAGGGATGGCTCACCTTGAAAAGTAGTGGCGGCTGGGCAACCCGTACTGAGGAACAGCCACCACCATAAGGTTTTTAAAACTCTCCATCCATCTCCACCTGCATGTATATAGTTTTGTTTGTTAATTTAGTTTATCTGAGTTAGAGTTATTTAAATATGTTTCTAAGTAAATTTTTAAATGTTCTTTGTATATATATATTTTTTACTATTTATAATAAAAAGTTAAAAAGTCCTGATAACCATGGAAATGTCAACCAAAAGATGAGCACAGATGGCGTTGCGCTGTGCATACCTGATTTTGTCTGCCAATTGGTTGTGCAGGGATGGGATGGCTCATATGAAAAAGTAGTGGTGTCTGGAAAACACGTACTGCGGGACAGCCCCCGCCATAAGGTTTTTAAAATTCTACAACCATCTCCACCAGAAAGAATGACAGCATTTCAAAGGACCAGGAATTTTGAAATGCTGGCATTCAGGGCCAGGGATCGTGGGTGGGTAGGGGGGTACTTCCTCTTTCTCTCCAGTGTTTGGGAGAAGAACAGCTGAACACATCCATGGGATATGGTGGAGATGCTTGGCGACGGTGACAGATGTGGTGGAGTTGCTGCCACCTCCTCTGTTTGCTGGTTGGCTTGTGCCACTGCCTGTATCACTCACTCGGGCTCATGTTTAAAACGTTTGTTTTTTATTTGAATGAATTTTATGTTTTTGTAAGTTATTTCCCTATCCAAATTTTTTTGCAGGGCACTTGTCCTACTCTTAACCACATTTTGCTTCCCTTTTCAGCCCTCTAGCCCTTTCCAGGACTTTGTTACAGCCATTTTAGTGCCCTAAAGTTCGGGTCCCCATTGACCTTAATGGGTTCGGGCAATGCGAACTTTTTTATGAAGTTACGCCAAACCCGAAGAACACGAACTTCCAGGTGTTTGCTCAACTCTAACTATAAGGTCTGTAAATCTCTGGAATAGCCTGCCGCAGGAATTGGTCACAGCAAATACAGTAGATGGCTTCAAAAAAGGTTTAGATTAAATTTCAATTCAAAATAACATTGAGGCTTATGACAATGTATAGAAATCTTGTTCTACACACCCTTCCCCACACACCCTTTACCTTTGGCCCAACCCTTTTTAAAAGGAAGATGGACATTGATCCAGGGATTTGTTCTGTGGATCGATAAAGCAGGATTACAGGTTGGACTTAATGGACTTTTGTCTTTTTCCAACCTTAACAACTACTGTATTTAACTATGATGCAGACAGCAGCTGTACAGAACCGGATGGTTGTCAAGTGGTCTTAGTGGCATGATGCAGGACGCAGCAACAGCCATACAGAACATGATGGTTGGAAAGTGGCATAAGTGGCATGCTGCAGGTTACAGCATACAGCAGCCATACACAACGTAATGGTAGGTAGGCAGCTAGACAGGCCGGAAGAGTGGCAAGATGGGGCATCGGCAGCAAGGAGAGATCTATTGATTACATTCAGCCTGCCTGGACTGTAATAAAAATGTTTGTATTAATACTGTAACCCCCACTATTTTTTTTTGTTAATTTCAACCTTGTTAACTAGAGATTAGCGAAGTTCTCAAAAGTCTGATTCAGCTGCTTCGCTGGATTTTACAAAGAAATTCGCTTTGTGACAAATTACTTCATTATTTATTTGTGAGCAACGGCGCAATGATGGGGTTCATTGCTGACATGGGGCATCTGACATGACCATTGAGGGCTGTCAGGGGTTAATGTGTTAAAAAAAAACCTCAACTTTATCCATTTGATAGCAAAGAGCTTGCTGCGGCCATCTTACTTGAAGATCCAGCGTGGTGCGAGATGACATCATCACACTGGCCGGTGAGGTGACATCATATGTCACCGCGCACAAGATTTTTTGATTTAGTGATTTTTTTTGTTTTAGTGCTATTTTAGGGAAAATTTATTCATTACCACGATGCTCAAGTATATTTGGCTAGGCGGCAAATCAAATTTTCCCTGAAATTTGGATCGAAGTCCACTTTGTGAACCTTGACTTGCTCAACACTAGTGTTAACCACCCCCTTTAAAAAATTTTAACCGTGTGAAAAGTGAGTACAAGGAAACTGACCCTCAGGCATTAGTGGCATGACACAAGCCCCAATATTCCTTTGACTGTGAGAAAATGTCAGTATTGATGCAGTAATCAACGGTATTTATGCTGCTTCTTAAAGAAATGTAATTCCCCTTCCCCCAAATTTACTTATTTTAAATATACAGTGCCTTGTGAAAGTATTTGGCCCCCTTGAACTTTTCGACCTTTTGCCACATTTCAGGCTTCAAACATAAAGATATAAAACTGAAATTTTTTGTGAAGAATCAACAACAAGTGGGACACAATTATGAAGTGGAATGAAATTTATTGGATATTTCAAACTTTGTTAACAAATAAAAAACTGAAAAATTGGGCGTGCAAAATTATTCAGCCCCCTTAAGTTAATACTTTGTAGCGCCACCTTTTGCTGCGATTACAGCTGTAAGTCGCTTGGGGTATGTCTCTATCAGTTTTGCACATCGAGAGACTGAAATTTTTGCCCATTCCTCCTTGCAAAACAGCTCGAGCTCAGTGAGGTTGGATGGAGAGCGTTTGTGAACAGCAGTTTTCAGTTCTTTCCACAGATTCTTGATAGGATTCAGGTCTGGACTTTGACTTGGCCATTCTAACACCTGGATATGTTTATTTTTGAACCATTCCATTGTAGATTTTGCTTTATGTTTTGGATCATTGTCTTGTTGGAAGACAAATCTCTGTCCCAGTCTCAGGTCTTTTGCAGACTCCATCAGGTTTTCTTCCAGAATGGTCCTGTATTTGGCTCCATCCATCTTCCCATCAATTTTAACCATCTTCCCTGTTCCTGCTGAAGAAAAGCAGACCCAAACCATGATGCTGCCACCACCATGTTTGACAGTGGGGATGGTGTGTTCAGGATGATGAGCTGTGTTGCTTTTACGCCAAACATAACGTTTTGCATTGTTGCCAAAAAGTTCGATTTTGGTTTCATCTGACCAGAGCACCTTCTTCCACATGTTTGGTGTGTCTCCCAGGTGGCTTGTGCCAAACTTTAAATGACACTTTTTATGGATATCTTTAAGAAATGGCTTTCTTCTTGCCACTCTTCCATAAAGGCCAGATTTGTGCAGTATACGACTGTTTGTTGTCCTATGGACAGAGTGTCCCACCTCAGCTGTAGATCTCTGCAGTTTATCCAGAGTGATCATGGGACTCTTGGCTGCATCTCTGATCAGTCTTGTCCTTGTATGAGCTGAAAGTTTAGAGGGACGGCAAGGTCTTGGTAGATTTGCAGTGGTCTGATACTACTTTCATTTCAATATTATCGCTTGCACAGTGCTCCTTGGGATGTTTAAAGCTTGGGAAATCCTTTTGTATCCAAATCCGGCTTTAAACTTCTCCACAACAGTATCTCGGACCTGCCTAGTGTGTTCCTTGGTCTTCATGATGCTCTCTGCGCTTTAAACTGACCTCTAGACTATCACAGTGAAGGTGCATTTATACAGAGACTTCATTACACACAGGTGGATTCTATTTCTCATCATTAGTCATTTAGGTTAACATTGGATCATTCAGAGATCCTCACTGAACTTCTAGAGAGAGTTTGCTGCACTGAAAGTAAAGGGGCTGAATAATTTTGCACACCCAATTTTTCAGTTTTTTATTTGTTAACAAAGTTTGGAATATCCAATAAATTTCGTTCCACTTCATAATTGTGTCCCACAAGGCACTGTATAAGCAATGACATACAGAATGTTAAAATTTCAACCATGTGGAAACTGAATACACATAAACTGATGCCTAAGAGGCATTAGTAGCATGATGTAGGCCGCAGCAGCAGTAGCAGCCATACAGAACGTGATAATAGGAAAGACAGACAGCAATAGGGGCAAGGTATATAAAGCTATCCCTCAAAATACAATGGCCTCAGGATACAATATTTTCTACATACAATGTTTATTTCTAATCTATCGTCAGTTTAAACCAGACTCAATATACAATGCCTCAAACTCAGATCCAACCAATCAAAGCTACCTCTCTGGTAAAATAGCTACTATTCCTGACTGTTATAGGTAAGAACTTGCCTTATATGTCTTAGCTATCTGCTTATTTTTCGTAAATCTTTATTTTCTCTTATCTTGGATGACATTTTGGGGCTTTGGAACCGATTACTCAACCTACAATGGTTTCAACATACAATGGTTGTCCTGGAACCAATTAATATTGTAATCTTAGGGACCACTGTACATCGGAATCAGCCGGAGGAGTGTGAAAATCCTCCTGTATCCAGGCTTGGTTCATTTTGACAAAAATGATGATTTGGACACTGGCGGAGGACAACTTCATCCGTTTGATGTCACCATGCCCCCCGCAGTGCTGAAAACCCTCTCTGAGATATCACTGGAGGCAAGGCAAAAAAGAAGATAAAGAGCGTGCTGTGCCAGTTTGGGCTACTGTTTCAGTCAGTATGCCCAGAAGTCCATGGGGTCAGGGAACTGGGTATGCCCTAAAGACTGGCCATTGTTTAGGTAAGCCTGAACTTGAGGGTTCAGGAAGGAGCTGTCGGCTTGTTGACTGACCTCAGCCGGGCAGTGCACTTGGAAAAACTGCTCCATCATCATGAGGTGACTGAAATGGCTGTTGTGGCTCCTGCTGCTCGTGGCAGCAGAAGGGGGTGATTCTGTGGGGGACAGAGGGGAGCCTCCCTTTCAGACACGATGGCAGCAGAAACGCTGGCCAGAGGAAAACATTCATCCATTTTGTCTTGGTAGCAAGGGTCTAAAAGCAAGTCTATTCAGTAATCATCAGCATGCAAGTCAGCATACAGGTGACCATTCTGGCCAGTAAGGCCAAGGAGCCAGTTCTTTTGGGCTCTGACCCCCACTGAGAAGTTTGGGTGTTTTGGCCTGTGCCATCCTCATCATTGTCCTCTTTCTCCTCCACCTCTAACTCCTACTCTGACTTCTCTTGCAATGGCAGCTCCAAATCCTCATCTTCCTCATCCTCATCTTTGTCTTCCTCCTCAATGGCAGATTCTCTGTGCGTTCCCAACAGTTATAGGGTAGACAGCATGATGCGTCTGCTGCTCTTCTTCCACCTTGGTCTCCCAGCAGAATGAGAGGGATGACATCATTCGTGCCACAGTTGACCTGCTGACAAACTTTGTGGCCTCTTCGAAGAGCTTCAGCACCCGGCAGGTGTCTCAGATGAGTTGCCACTGCCTGACTTTGATCAACACATGTTCCTTGCTACTGAGGCTGTTTGGTGCATGACAAATTTGTTCATGGCTTTCCGCTGCATGTACAAATGCTCAAGCATGTGCAATGTTGACTTGACATGTCGCGGATTAAGCACTGGAGTTGCAGGCCATTCTGTCGCTGCAGGTTCAGGAGACCGTTCCTCCCCATGTAAGAGTGGCTGACGTGTTTAGACCTGTGCCATGCAGGGAGCTTGTGTTATTTTTCCTATGTTCAGGGCGACCACGATGTAGTGTCCATTGTTGCTGACCACCTTGCCCAGTTGAAGTCGGCAAGGTGACAACCAGCTGTATGTTTGCTGCTTGATGTACTTGAGCAACTGCTCACCAGTGAGGCTACTCTCTCCCAGGCCCATAATCTCCAACATGGCGTGGCAACTCTTGACCTGACACATGTGAAGGAATGAGGTGTAGTGTTCTGTGAAAGACATGTACTGTCCCTGCCCACAAGAGCTGCTCCAGGAGTCTACCGTGGTGTAAACCTTGCCGCACAGCGAGAATTGTAGGGAGTGGTCCACATTGTCTGCCATGTGAGAGTAGAAAACAGGGATTTCTTTTTTGAGAAAAAATGCCACCTAGGAATCTTCCAGGCTGGGTGCACACCATTAGCTCCCTAAAGGCTGCATTCTGTTATCTATAGCTGACGATGGAGAGGAGGGGAGTCTGAGCAGAGATGACGATGTGAAAGACACCATACTGCTTGTGGATGAGGCCTTGCTGTCGCAAGCTGGACTGGGAGAGGGAGGGAATTCTTGCCACAGTGGCTGGCTGCCACCTCTGTTTGCCCACAGGATGGGGTGATGCTGCTTCATTTGGTTTAATATAGCTGTGGTGCCTATGTTTGCGTTTGCCTGCCCACATTTTATTTTGCCCTTGCACAGCTTGCCCAAGGCAATGCCTTTCGGCTTTTGGCAGAGTGGAGAAAAACTGCCAGATGGGAGATACTCATGCAGGGGTAGAGGCAGCCGTATCACCAGATCCCCAAACAGAGTGGTGCTGGCTCCTCCTCAGCACCCTGATTTTGCTCCCCGGACCTGTCCAGCACATAATAGTCATCGGAGTCCTCACCCTTCCTTTCGCTTCTATTAAACTGTGGAATATCATGGTAGGTTATTTGCCCCCCCCCCTGCTCTTCCCCGACTACCACTGTTGCTGCCCCCAATACCAATAGCGTGGCTACAGGGGCCACTACTACTACCACATCCAACATGGCTATGCCTGTGGTCTACAGCCTCTTCCTCCATTCCTTGGGGCAGTACAAACACAGACTTCTCTCTTTACATAAGTCGTTAACAGGGAGACTCTCTTGACTGCCATAGGGTGTGGTCAGTTTTTTTTGCCACTTCTTGGGAAAATGGAAGGCACCCATCTAGGAAAGGGCAGTCAAGACTGGGTGGACTCCACTGAAAGCCTTCTTTGGGGCTTTATAAAGGGGAAGCAGGAGAAACACTGTGACCCCTGGCTCCACAGCATGGTATCTGACTCTGAAGTCACCTCACCTATAACTACTTCTGGCTGGATAGATGGTGCTGCTACTACCCAGATTCTGGCTCTGGGTCTTTCATTTGGAGCCCTTCAGTAGTCCGGACATTTGTGGGCCTCTCAGATAATGTTGTGCACTATCCTGTGCCTTGGTGTATATATACTGCTTGTCTGAATATAATCTACCATGTCTATTGGTGTAGTAATTACACATTACATATGTATGCTGCTTATATTGAATATGATCAACAACTCCCCCTCCCCCGCCCAAAAAAAAAAAAATGGTGAAAAATGTCTGAAATAGGGAAATGGATTTGGGCCTAAATTCGTGAATCGTTATCACTCTCAGATCATTTTGTGTGCTACCCTTTCTATTGGTGTAATAATTACATATTTATGCTGGTTTAATTACATTTAACAATCTCCCAAAAAATTCAATTCTAACCGTATGAAAACTAAAAACTGATTGATAATCAGTTTCAAGTTAACACACACAGGTAGATTGCTGCCATACTATACTACTATGGATATTGCTGCAGTAATCATGCATATATGCTGCTTAATTAAACAGAAAGTGACCCCCAAAGAAAATAATTAACTTGTGACCGTGTGGAAACTGAAAACATGTAAATGGATGATTGAGGCTTGATGCTGAATTTTAACTTAATACACGTGGAAACTGAAAATATGTAAATGGACTGAGGCTTGATGCTCAATTATAACTTAACACACACAGGTAGATTGCTGCCATACCGTATATATATATATGAATGCTCAGTTTTCTTGAACCCCACAAAAAAAATAATTTCTTGTGAAAACGGGGTAACAAAATGAAAGTATTTGCTTGTAAGTAGCTGCATTTGAGGTGTACCTTCAGATAGCAGGCACAGCCACGGTTCCTTCCTCCTCTTTCCCAGTCTGTCAACTGCCTTGCTTCTCTCTATTGTTCACAAACTTTTGGACTTTGAACATTTAAAGGGTTCAGCCTCCAGATACCATAATGAATAATAAAGATTATAAGTAATACATGTCTATAGCTCAATATACTGATAAGCACTCATTACCAGCATTTACTGTGAGCTGTGAAATGATGATAAATTACCATCAAAATAATCTAGTCAAGTACCACCAGCCTAAAAAAAAAAATCGTAGGCATATCTACTTTTTTTTTAACGGACACAAAAAAAGTTGCCTATCCAGAATTTTCTAGAAGGTTGGCAACCATACTTATGGGCTTTGACCTTTCTATGAATCAATAGGGGAAATTAAAGTTTTAACATTTACCCATATGTTTGTTTTTTTCAAACTGTACTATTAAATGTCCATCACTTTTGTATTTAAGAGGACCTGTCACCGGATTTTTCTGACTCCATATGTACATGGAGGAGGTGTTATCTGTGATTAATAGCATTCTCTGTATAAATATGTAAAGATACATAGTGGTCAGTCACTGATAACTGTACACAGGAGAAGTGTTATCAGTGATTGATAGCATTCTTTGTGTAAGTGTGTATACAGAGATAGCTATCAGTCACTGATAGTTGTATGTGGGGGAGGTGTTATCAGTGATTGATAGCATTCTCTGTGTAAGTGTGCATACATGCATAGCTGTCAGTCACTGATACCTTTAACCCCTTCAGGACCCTGCCATTTTTAACCTTAAGGACCAGGCCATTTTTTGCAAATCTGACATGTGTCACTTTATGTGGTGATAACTTTAAAACGCTTTTACTTATCCAAACATTTCTGATCACATAGTGTACTTTATGACAGTGGTAAATATGAGTCAAAATATTTTATTTTTATTAATAATATAAAAAAATACCAAATTTACCAAAAATTAGGAAAAAAATATTTCTCTGCTTTTAAAACAGATAGTGATACCTCCAAAAATAGTTTTTACTTTACATTTCCCATATGTTTACTTTATGTCAATTCTCAATTCATATCAATTCTCTCTTCTCCAGGTATGTCTACTCTGAAGCTAACTGCTACATCCAGCTTTCCCAGAGTCTGATATCGTCCACACGACTCCTGTTTCCTTCACATTGCTTGGTATGTCTACTCTGAAGCTAACTGCTACATCCAGCTTTCCCAGAGTCTGATATCGTTCACACCCCTCCTGTTTCCTTCACATTGCTTGGTATGTCTACTCTGAAGCATTAATGTCTCTTTCCCTGCTGGATTTATTGAGTATTTGTTTACATTGACTATTTCTGTATCTGGTCCTCCCTTGATTAGGCCATAAGTAGCCCCCTCACCTCTTGTTCACACCTGATTGAACACTGAGTGGTATAAATCTAAGTTCTTAGGTCATTCAAGACCTCCATCATTCCAAAATGCAACATCTTCAAAGTGCAACATTCTAAGTGCTGAGACCGAATTATACCAGAATTGAACCAGAAGGGACCCAAAGGTAACTACAATAAATTTAATGTAAACAATGTTTCAATCGTTCATCTTACTCTACCCACTTTTCCTGAACCTCCTAAAATACCCCCACATCCATTCACCCAGCAAGGAACAATTCATATCTCCCTCCATCTTACCTTCTCATCTGACTGATTGCACAAACTTGTTTGGCAACGAAAAAAACTTCCTTCCCAAACACACACAGATACCTCCTGCCCTTTCTTTTTCTCATCTACTAACACTTTCTCTGCTTCTCCTTATTGCTGGTGACATCTCACCAAATCCAGGCCCCCCTCAGCAAAACTATCACCTCTACCTCCTACTACAAATCTCATTCCACAAATTTCTGCAACCCGTTAAACCTAATAACCATCCCTCTGACCCCTGTTCCTTTGGTTCCTCTTGATGGTGCATTATGGAACGCTCGCTCTGTCTGTAACAAACTGTCCTACATTCACGATCTCTTTATCTCTCAAAACTTTCCTTTCTGGGTCTCACAGAAACATGGCTAACACCCTCCGACACCTCCTCGCCTGCTGCACTCTCGTATAGTAGATTTAATTTCACTCACACCCCCCGCACTGGCAGCAAACATGGTGGAGGAGTTGGTCTGCTCCTATCAGATACCTGCTCCTACAGCCCAACTCCACTGCCACCCTCCATTGCACGCACTTCATTTGAAGTACACTCTGTTCACATCTACTCTCCCTCCAACCTCCTAGTAGCTGTTATTTACCGCCCCCCAGGCCCAGCCACCATCTTTCTTGACCACTTTAACACCTGGCTCCTACACTTTCTTTCTGCTGACATCCCCACTATCATCATGGGTGACTTCAACATCCCCATTGACACCTGCCACTCAGCCTCCTCTAAACTCCTATCACTCTCTTCCTCCTTCGGCCTCTCACAGTGGTCTTCCGCTCCCACACACAGAGATGGCCACACTCTGGATCTTATCTTTACCCGCACCTGCTCCCTATCTAACCTTTCTAATTCGCCTCTCCCCCTATCCGACCACAACCTACCCACCTTCTCTTCACTCGTCTCTGCTGCTGCGCCCCCTTGTCCATACACTAGCACACCCCCGCAGGAACCTTAAACATCTTGACTTTCGCTTGCTCTCCGACTCTCTTCTGCCGCTCTCTTAAATTTTTTCCCTCCAAGACCCAGATACTGCCACCACCCTATAGAACACCACAATAAGTGCAACTCTGGACACTATTGCCCCACTTACACACAACAAAACCAGAAAAATCAACAGACAACCCTGGCACACCAACCTGACCAAAAATCTCAGACAAGCTTCCAGGGCTGCAGAGCGATGGAAAAAATCCCATTCTAAAGATGAATTCACCGCATAAAAGCAATCCCTCCTCATTTTTAAATCCTCACTTGCTGATGCAAAACAGGCCTACTTCTCATCTCTCATATCTTCCCTATCCCACAACCCAAAACAACTTTTTAACACCTTTAATTCTCTTCTCCGTCCACCAGCGCCCCCACCCTCTTCTCTCATCTTGGCTAAGGATTTTGCCACATTCTTCAAACAAAAGATAGTCAACATCAGAGAAAGCTTCAACACACAGTCCCCACAGACCCTCCACACAGCTGCTCCGTCCTCTTCTCCCAAAACCCGCTTCTCAGCCATTACAGAAGAAAAACTCTCCACTCTACTCTCCAAATCCCATCTCACCACCTGTGCACTTGATCCAATCCCATCCCACCTCATCCCTAACCTAACCACAGTGTTCATCCCAGTCCTAACTCATCTCTTCAACCTATCACTAACCTCTGGTCTCTTCCCCTCTGCTTTTAAACATGCTACCATTACACCCATCCTCAAAAAGCCTTCACTCGACCCATCTTCTTTGTCCAGTTATCACCCCATATCACTTCTTCCATATGCCTCAAAGCTACTTGAGCAACATGTCCATTCTGAACTGTCCTCTCACCTCTCCTCCTGCTCCCTCTTTGACTGGCTACAATCTGGCTTCTGACCCCACCACTCAACCGAGACTGCCCTCACCAAAGTCACCAATGACCTACTAATTGCTAAAACCAAAAAACATTACTCTGTCCTCTGCCTTTGACACTGTCGACCACTCCCTTCTGTTGCAAACTCTCTCATCTCTTGGCATCACTGACCTGGCCCTCTCTTGGATCACATCATACCTCACAGACCGGACATTTAGCGTCTCCCATGCTCACACCAACTCCTCGCCTCATTCCCTCTCTGTTGGTGTCCCACAAAGCTCCGTCCTAGGACCCCTGCTCTTCTCTATCTATACCTTTGGCCTGGGACCGTTTATAGAGTCCCATGGCTTTAAGTATCACTTATATGCTGATGACACACAAATCTACCTCTCTGGGCCAGACATCACCACCTTACTATCCAGAATCCCACAATGCCTATCTCACATATCCTCCTTCTTCTCCTCTCGCTTTCTAAAACTTAACATGGATAAAACAGAATTCATCATCTTTCCCCCATCTTGCTCACCCCCCCCCCCAACAGACCTATCTATCACAATCAATGACTGCACACTCTCCCCGGTCAACCAAGTCCGCTGCCTTGGAGTGACCTTGGATTCTGCCCTCTCCTTCCGACCACACATCCAAGCCCTTTCCACCACCTGCTGCTTCCAACTCAAAAACATCTCCCGCTTCCACCCTTTCCTCAACCATGAATCTGCAAAAATGCTTGTACATTCCCTCATCATCTCCCGCCTAGACTACTGCAACATTCTCCTCTGTGGCCTTCCATCTGGCTCTCTCGCACCCCTACAATCTATCCTCAATTCTGCTGCCCGACAAATCCACCTCTCCCCCCGTTACTCCTCTGCCTCTCCCCTCTGCCAGTCCAACCAACACATACAAGGCCATCCACAACCGGTCCCCTCCCTACATCTCTGAGCTACTTTCCCGATACATCTCCACACGCAATCTTCGATCCTCACAGGACCTCCTTCTCTCCTCTCCTCTTATCACCTCTTCCGACACTCGCCTCCAGGATTTCTCCCGTGCATCCCCTATACTCTGGAACTCACTACCCCAACATATCAGACTGTCACCTACAGTGGAATCCTTCAAAAGCAACCTGAAAACCCACCTCTTCAGACAAGCTGCCTCTATACCTCCATGACCAGCTTCACCCTCGCCTACTGTCTCCTTCCCCCATGCCATGTAGATTGTAAGCCCTCACGGGCAGGGCCCTCTATCCTTCTGTACCAGTCTGCAACTTGTCTCGTTCATGCTTAAGGCAATTGCCTGTATTATGTATGTGCACCGCTTATGATATGTACAGTGCTATGGAATGAATGGCGCTCTAAAAATAAATAATAATAATGTTTGGAACATTTTGTTAATTACATTTTCTTTTTTGGGGACCTTAGAAGGCTTAGAAATTTAAAAGCGAATCTTGAAATTTTTTCAGAAAATTTTAAAAGCCCACTTTTTAAGGACCAGTTCAGGTGTTCCACAAGAATTAAACGAAAATGTCGATAAAATTTTAGAATTTCACTTTTTTGGCAGATTTTCCATTTTAATCCATTTTTTCCAGTGATAAAGCCAAACAAAACTCAATATTTATTGCCCTAATTTTGTAGTTTACAAAAACACTCCATATATGGTCGTAAACTGCTATACAGGCTCACGGCATGACGCAGAAGGAAAGGAACGCCATATAGTTTTTGTAGGGCAGATTTCACTGGGATAATTTTAAGTTGCCATGTCACATTTGAAGACCCCCTGATGCACCCCTAGAGTAAAATCTCCAAAAAATGACCCCATTTTGGAAACTACACACCTCAAGGTATTTAAAACTGATTTTAAAAACTTTGTTAACCCTCTAGGTTAGATTTAAAGGAAAATGTAGATGAAAATTTTCTATTTTAATCCATTTTTTCCCGCTAACAATGCAAGGGGTAACAGCCAAATAAAACTCAATATTTATTGCCCTGATTCTGTAGTTTACAGAAACACTCCATATATGGTCGTAAACTGCTATACAGGCTCATGGCATGGCGCAGAAGGAAAGGAACACCATATAGGGCAGACTTCACTGGGATAATTTTAAATTACCATGTCACATTTGAAGATCACCTGATGTACCCCTAGAGTACAAACTCCAAAAAAAGACAGCATTTAGAAAACTATGGGATAATGTGGCAGTTTTGTTGGTACTATTTTAGGGAACATATGTTTTTTAGTTGCTCTATATTACACTTTTTGTGAGGCAAGGTTACAAAAAATAGCTGTTTTGGCACCGTTTTTATTTTTTGTTATTTACAATGTTCATCTGACAGGTTAGATCATGTGTTATTTTTATAGAGCAGGTTGTTATGGAAGTGACAATACCAAATGTGACTACTTTTTTATTTGTTTGTTTCAGTTTTACATAATAAAGCATTTTTGAAAAAAATGATTTTTTTTGTGTCTCCATATTCTGAAAGCCATAGTTTTTTTATATTTAAGTAATTTTATATTTTGGGCGACTGTCTTATGTAGGGGCTCATGTTTTTCAGTATGAGATAACGGTTTAATTGGTACCATTTTAGGGTGCATATGACTTTTTGATCGCTTGGTATTACACTTTTTGTGCTGTAAGGTGACAAAAAATGGCTTTTTTTTACAACGTTTTTTTTTTACGGTGTTCACCTGAGGGGTTAGGTCATGTGATATTTTTATACAGCAGGTTATTACGGATGTGGTAATACCTAATATGTATACTTATTTATTTATTTAAGTTGTACACAATAACAGCATTTTTGAAACAAATAAAATCATGTTTTAGTGTCTCCATATTCTGAGAGTCATATTTATTTATTTTTTTGGGCGATTGTCATAGGTAGGGTCTCATTTTTTGCTGGATGAGATGATAGTTTTATTGGTACTATTTTTGGGGCGCATATGACTTTTTGATCACTTGGTATAACAGCTTTTGTGATGTAAGGTGACAAAAAATTGCTTTTTTTACACCCTTTTTATTTTTTACGGTGTTCACCTTAGGGGTTAGTTCATGTGATATTTTTATACACCAGGTTCTTACGGACATGGCGATACATAATGTTTCCTTTTTTATTTATTTAAGAATTACACAATAACAGAATTTTTGAAACAAAAAAAAATCATGTTTTAGTGTCTCCACAGTCTGAGAGCCATAGTTTCTTTTATTTTTTTGGGTGATTATCTTAGCGGGGGTATCATTTTTGTGGGATGAGATGACAGTTTGATTGTCACTCTTTTGGGGGTGCATATGACTTTTTTATCGCTCACTATTATACTTTTTGTGATGTAAGGTGACAAAAATGGCTTTTTTGGCACATTTTTTTTTTTTTTTTTACGGAGTTCACCTGAGGGGTAAGGTTATGTGATATTTTTATAAAGCAGTTTGTTCCGGACATGGTAATACCCAATATATATACTTTTTTATTTATTTAACTTTTGCACAGTAATATCATTTTTTAAACAAAAAAAAATCATGTTTTAGTGTCTCCATAGTTTGAGAGCCATATTTTATTTTTCATTTTTGGGTGATTGTCTTAGGTAGGATCTCATATTTAGCAGGATGAGGTGACGGTTAGATTGGTACTATTTTGGGGAGCATACGCCTTTTTGAACGCTTGGTGTTGCACTTTTAGTGATGTAAGATGACAAAAAAATGTTTTTTTTTATCACAGTTTTTATTTTATTTTTTTGACGGTGTTCATCTGAGGGGTTAGATCATTTGATATTTTTATAGTGCCGGTCGATACGGATGCGGCGATACCTGTCTACTTTTCTTTTTTTTTCCTACTTTTTAACTTTATTTTGGGAAAAGGACACTTTTTTTTTACTTTAAACTTTTAATTTTTCTTTTGGAAAACCTTATTTTTTTAACTTCTTTTTTTACTTAATTTTTTGTCCCACTCTGGGACTTCAACTTTACAATATATTACAATACTTCTATATTGTAATGCATTGGCTGTAAGTGTATTACACGGCGTAATACACTTACAGCCTGCTTCCTGTGAGATCCAGGGGGCTGGATCTCAAAGGCTGTCACGGAAGGCAGCCACGATGCCTAAGGGAGGCATCGGGCTGCCTTACCTGCCATCGGGTCCCTGTCACAGTAGTGGGGGGACCAGGGCTGGTGCAAGGATTTTCGCCGCCCTAGGCAAAATAAAAGTTTGCCGCGCCCCCCCCCCCATGTGACATCACAATGCCCCACCCATATGATCTGCAATATTAAAGGGGTTCTGCAGTTTATTTAAACTGAACGGCAAGGGTCCGACACCTGGGACCCAAGCCAATCAGCTGTTTGAGAAGGCAGCGGCGCTGGCAGTAGCGCCTCAGCCTTCTCGCAGTGACGTCACGATTACTATCATTGGCCTGGGCGGGGCTAAGCTTCATTCAAGTGAACAGAGCTTAACCCCGCCAAGGCCAGTGATACTAGTCGTGACGTCACTGCGCCTGCGGTAAACAGCGAGAAGGCCGAGGTGCTACTGCCAGCGCCGCTGCCTTCTCAAACAGGTGATCGGCGAGGGTCCCGGGTGTCGGACCCCTGCTGATCAGATGCTGATGATCTATCCAGAGGATAGATCATCAGTTTAAATAAACTGCAGAACCCCTTTAACTAACGCCAGTTCTCTCTCTCCCCCATCTTGTCATTCTGTTCCTTCCTATGTCATTCTCTTTGTCCTTCTTGTCATTCCCTCCCCCCTATTTCATTCTCCCCCCCCCATGTCATTCTCTTCCCCCTCTTGTCATTCCACCCCCCCATGTCATTCTCTTTCCCCCCTTGTCAGTCTCTCTCCCTTTCTTGTCATTCTCTGCCCCTCTTGTCATTCTCTTTGACCCTCTTGTCATTCTCTCCCCCCTCTTGTCATTCTTCACCCCCCCATGTCATTCTCTTGGCCCTCATGGACGCGCCAGCCTGGGCAGTGCTGCAGCCGCCAGAGGCTCAATATAAAGCATTCAGGCGGCTGCAGCATGAGGCGGGGCCGGCGCTCCTAGCAGCGCCCCTTCTCAAGGGGTGCTCTATGCGGCTGCCTAGTCTGCTTATAGGACGTGCCGGCCCTGGGGGGGACCCGATGGCCACCCCGCACCCAGCACGATCCCGCGGCATGACCACGGCAGTGCGAGGGTTAATTCACCGGTATCGTGTTTTCACTGATGTTGGCACATACAGCAGGGGTCTGGCTATCAGTGACTGCTGGACCCCTGCTGGTGATCGGGTGCAGCTCCTGCACCCACCCAATAAGCACGGCGTACATGTACGGCGCTGGTCCTTAAGGGGTTAAACAGGGAGGTTTTATCAGTGATTAATAGCATTCCCTGTGTAAGTATGTATAGAGAGATAGCTGTCAGTCACTGATAGTTATACATGGGGCGGTATAGAAAGAGCAGAGATTTAAGTTAAGTTTTGCTTAATCTTTTCCCACAAAACTATATATCAATCAGCTCAGCTACTTCTGTTCTGTAACATGTTGTCTACATATTGCACTGCATTTCATGGTGACAGGTTGTCCAAAAGCTTTCCTGCATGTCAAACTACTGCTTCTTCAACTCTTCTGCACACTAGACTGCGCCCTTCACAACGTTACTGTATGCTAAATCACTTCATCCTCAGTGCCATATTGTTTACCAAATGCCATATATAAGGGAGGTATAGTGCATTGCTGAAGCCACTGAGACATTAAAATGATGCCCATAGAGTTCCCAGGAGTTTGCAGTACAGTCCTACAGGGTACACCATTACACTGAATCTGCTTCTGACAGAGATGACAATTCAATATACCTTACATAATTACAGTGCAGAGTTTTTATTACATATCAAGCTATTTTTTTTACACATGTGAAATCCTTAAAATGAGGTCATATTAATAGCTTTAAAAATGTACTCTGCCAAAAACTAAAAAGATATAAGTATCACGTCTGTTTTTGTGTCAGGTACTTAGTATGCCATCAAAATAAGGGGCTTAAAACTGAGGATAGATATTGGCCCTATTTTTCCAATCAGACGACAGCACATCATTACACTAATTAAGGGATCTAATTACCTTTCTAGTATTCAATGTGTTTTAGTGGATGTCTTATTCGTTTTCCTTGCCAAGAAATAAATCATGCTTTAGTTACAAAGAAAATCTGAAATGCATAGTTATATAGATACAGATATATTCCGTAACAGAAAAAAGGATCCAATTTATATAAGTATGATTACAACATGGCATTTTTAGTGCCTTAATTTATGAATTAAGAGCCTTCCTATTATGCATGGAATCATTATTTGGGTTTCATTGTCACTAGATGAGTGCCCTTTTACCAGTTAATGGGATACGTAGAAAATTAACAAAGTATGTTTACTTAACAACTGGCAATTCATAAATTCATTACATAAGAAAAGCAGTGCATTGTAATAGCTCTAATAGGTCTTCTTTAAAACATCTAATTTACATTTCTGCCTTCCTTGGCTAAGAAATTACTTCATTAAGATTTTCCTTTCTAAATTAAAGTAATGTTAATGACTGCTCTTATTTATTGCTTCCATATGTAAGTAGTTATCTTTCTTGCAAATGGGAATGAAACAAAAAAATTTCAACAAATGGCGCCGTCTTTATTTTTAGGGAGAAAGTACATGTGCCTTATTGAATTAACTTTAACCTCTGTGTCTATTGAGCAGACATCCTCTAATGTAAGGACTTTATAAGGGAAAAAGGGGGGCTTATTAAAATGCATTTAGAATTGCAGAGAACACTTTATCACATTTTTTAGCCAATAACCTTTGTGAATATTAAACACCTGGTAAGTCTTAGTACCTCCGGGGACCTGGTGCTGCTGTGTTTGCCCCATGACCTTTGGAAGTGCAGTTCGCCTGTTTGTGATCCACTTTGAACCTGTCAAACCGGCCATTCTGAAGAGAAACACCTGTCTGTCTAGGTTGACCTTAAGTCAATGAAGAGATGAAAAAAGTCATCTGCAAGGAATGGGACTTATGCAGGTGTTTCCTATATATTGGCAAATGAATATATAAAGTATAAGAAAGGGTAAGAAAGACGAGATAATGTCCGTGTAATATGGAGAAGCTAAAAATCTCCTAACATAACCGTTTTCCATCTAGTGCAAGAGACAGGGAAGAAAGCGTTAGTTTAAGGTTTCCAGCCACCATCTCACATTTATCAACATGTGGACTTGAGCTAAATGAACACTTGTGCTGATTTTTATGTTGTGTCATTTTATTAACGATGTTATAAAATTTTGCTGAGTGCAAGGCAGGCTATAATTTTACTGAAAAGAGTCCAGTGAAAAGGGGGAAGGTAATTGCTTTCTTAATGAAATTACAGCGTTTGCTCCATGTTTTATGTAGGGTACTTAGAAAAAAGGCGACCACTGCTTTAGTGCCAGCTATACTCACATTTCCCAGCTTCCACTTATACTATGTCAGTTTGCTCATTTTGTCAACAGGCCAACAGCATGACAGCAGCTGACAAGATATTTTTTATTTATTAACTGCTTGATTAACTGTTTTCTAAAGACACGATTGGAAATGTAATTCTTATTGAATTCTTCCATATGTTCTGGGAAGGAGTACACTAACAGTTGTTCTGGAAAACAGGCTAAGTCAAGGTCTTTAGTCAAGGACACTTATACTGGTGTCAATACGACACAAGCTCAGATCAATAAGCCTATGTTCCATCATTTTAATTTTTTTGCTACATCCCTAAAACATAAAAACAACGGTATACAAATTGCTTACAGTAACATTACCTGCAAGATCTCCCTACAGCTAGTCACATTAAATTATATCTGGGGCAAGTTATGCTTTTAAACTCAGATGTGTTTTTTTTTTCACTGTTCCTGTGCAGCATATGTAATCCTGCCCCTTCCAAAAAGTGAAAGGTCAATTCAATATTCTCCTTGTGCAAACAGTCTCATTGCAGCAGTTTGATACTCGAACAAGGACTCTTGAGCCGAGTTAAAAGATAATTGGCAAGCACAGTGGCACTCACAATTTTCTTTCATCCCTACACCAGCATTTATTGTCTTATACGGAGAAAAAACATCTGAGACTAATCATATATTAGGCTTTGAAGCCTTGGGAAAATTACAAGGAGACTTTATTTGACTATATTTTATATTTAAACTATTTGCAATCCAATCACTAGGACGGATAGAAGTGAACACAAGTGTTTTTGTCTAATATTTAAGCAACTTCCTCACTTATAGTTGAACAGTAGAACAACTGAAATAAAATTGCCTTCACCCTTCTGGGAGCAAATGGAAGTGATCACTTTGCATCAGGCAATGGGTATGATTTCTGCCAAGACTCATAAAAATGTTCTATTGTTGATGTGCCTCAGTCAGGGACATTTAGCAGTAAGAATGTCAAATTGTCAAGTGCTTTTAAAACTGTAAGGCTAGAGACACACAATACCATTTTCACTAGAAGCCAGAGGGATGGATTCCCCAAATGTCCTTTCTTAATACAGTAACTTATTGTGAAAGATGATACCGGCCAGAACCACTGGAAAAAACATTAAGGACATTTTTATATTTCATTTTCTAGAGATAAATGAGATACAGTTTTAATTGTTTCTTCATGTCATTCATGTGATACAGGGCAATTAACACAATTGTCTCTCTACTTAAAGTGCAAACTCTACCAGACAGTAACCAATTATGATATTATATTTCTTGTACAATATACTAATGAATTAATCCAAAGATATTGTAAAGTTTTTACATATTTTCCATTACTCAACCATTACTTTGCTAGTTTATTTACCTTTGTCATTTTAGGCTTGATTCTCATGGCAGAGCCTAAAGCAGCTGCACAACTGCACATTGCCTTCTCAAGTCTCTGTACCATATGGTGCTACATGCAGAATTCTATGCAGCCTGCAGCTACAAGAATTGATTCAATCAGGCATGTGTTAGCTCTATAAGAGGTAGGGTTAAAGCCAAAAATTCTGATAAATATTGTTATCAAAAAGCAATACTTTTATTGGAAAGAATCCTTGTTACATTCTTATCAGTGGACCATTCTGGCACTGGTCTCAGGAGAACATTTGGACCATTCTGGCACTGGTCTCAGGAGAACATTTTTGTTCTGTTGATATAGTTGCCACTGCATCTATTCACTACGCAGCTGTCATTGAACGTTATTCAGGCTGCAAAAGCACCATGTAGTACAATAGTGCAACAAAGTACATCTGCAACAGTGTGGGTTTAAAGCCCAAGATAATATGTTGTACATTTATGACATGCAGACCTTAACAGGTTGTATGAACCTGTAATTTACTTTATGCAGCCAAGAGTGCACGAAGGAGTAGTGAAAAGCACCTTGCACTTCCTGGCTGCACAGAAATAGTCTGATGTATTCATAGTATGCACACTCCCATGGAGTGGCCATGCCCTGCTGCTAGTTGACAGCCTTTTCCCTATGCACAGTAATAGGGAGATAGTTGACAATCAGCAGTTCGAGAAGTGTAGGAGGAGCATGCATTTCATGAATAACACATACTTTTTCTGCACAGCACTGGCCACATGCTCCAAACTTTAAGTAGTAAGTTTAGGCAAACCCCACACAAATAATGCATAATAGGGACTATGTCACTGCTAATTACTACTCTGAGGGAAGCATGAAGTAAAATAGTAACATAGTTTATAAGGCTGAAAAAGACATATGTCCATCAAGTTTAGCCTGTTATCCTGCAAGTTGATCCAGAGGAAAGCGGAAAAAAACCCTGTGAGGTAAAAGCCAATTTTCCCCACTTCCTTCCTGACTCCAATCAGGCAATCAGAATACATCCCTGCATCAATGACCCATCTCTAGTAGCTATAACCTGTAATATTATTACACTCCAGAAATACACCCAGGCCCCTCTTGAACTCTTTTCGTGAACTCACCATCACCACCTCCTCAGGCAGTAGCTTATAGGTTCCCTTTAAAAATGACTTTTCCTTCTGCTTTCCTGTTGTACTGAACCTTCCAATCTCTCTGATCCCCACTTTTATCTTTTGTATTAATTACTCATCATATTTTAGTATTGTTACTTGTACATCAAAATCATGTTTAGGACTCTTTAAATGATCTCTCTTTGAATATTATGACAATTTAATGTCTCTGTGGTTAGAAATGCATAGAGAAAATAATTCTGGTAATATATTGATATGAGTTTATCACTCTAACAAGAGTAAATCAATGCTCAAATTATCTATACAAACTGAAAGGCCATTTAAAAAAAAGCTTGTCATAACAAAGTCAATAACTTAAAAAGAAGTAAAAAGGAAATTAGTAAAGACTTGATGAGTAATATTTAAAAATAAGAAATTTGGCACTAGAATGGTATAACCGATGTATCAGTCCCGTGTAATGTATTCATGGTCTAACTGAAACTTGGCATCAGTCATGTGACATTCTTCACATTATATAATCCCTGATATGCAGCAAGCAGTAGTGTTACATCACATATATGTTCTAGGGCAGCAGAAAGGACATATTAATGTGATAAGTAAATAGGACTAGTGTTGGAATCATAATTTTATTGTGGTTATTACAGTAGGTGCATTACTGTGTGTATTTACATGGCTGCCAGCCTTTAGGTAATGTTGTAAAAGGCTGCCTTTCTCTAGGTGATGTCAGGTTAATAAAGTTTAGTTTAAAAAAACAAATACACACAGATCTGATTCTACAAAGACCTTGTAGACAGACATGATGAGGTGCTGCAACAGGTGATAATACTGTATATACTGTACATGTTCTGCTTCCCAATACACTAACATTCACCTGTTAGATACCTGAGGAGTTAACTGAAAGTCAGGTGACATGATATTTGTGAGGGTCACATGATGGCTCACATGACTGATGCCATGTTTAGTCCTATCCAGCTCTCCTATATATGCATTTTGTAGGACTAAAATTGCCATGCCATTTTTTTTTCTTTAGGGAGAGGCTACTATATAGATATAGCAGAGGTGGGCAGGCAAAATTTTTAATAGATATATATAAGAAAATTTTCAACATTCTATTCTCTACACAAATACATGTAATGGAATACCTCTTTAATGTGTCATAGAAAGAAGAATCTAGATTTCATATGCTGCAAGATTCTTCGGCAGCAAATTTGTAAGAAATATTTGACTATTAAGAAAGTTACTTAATTTTGAACTTAAGAAGTACAGTAAAATAAAAATAAACAATCCAAAAAAGTTATCTATAGTATTTAACATGTGTTGAAGAAATTTTAATTACAGAGAATCCATTCCATATGTATAATAGGGGATTGGCTCTGCAAAATGTGCATGGATGCATTTTACAAACCCCCATTCACATGTATAGAAAACTCTGCAACAACTTTGCAGTATGTGAACATACATTTGCAAATAAAAATCAGGATAAATGATATTTGTTTATGGGTTCAGGATGAATTATTTATGTTTTTGTTATAAACTATATGTTTTTTTCATTTTAAATGTTTTTTTTTACAATAAAAGTTACAATTGTACAAGAGAAGCATGTCTGAAAGCGTCTCATTTACATAAGTATAGCAAAAAAATCAAACAGGTCAAAGTCAACCAAATAAATACAGTAAATCAAGGCTCTCTTAAACAGCCTATCAGAATAAGCTGTTTACATAGATCTCCCTAGTCAGAAGCGAACATTTAACATGAATAGAAATAAATACAGTGTTGACCAGCGAAAAGTTACTGTAGAAGGAAGATGGGAGATGAGTGCTAGGAGCCCTAAGAGGTAATAGAATAAGGTATGAAGTTGACTTCAAAGTTACACCTTTGGAGATAGTCCCTATACCTCTGTAATTCTTCCAGAATAAATTTACGATTAGCTTGCACTCCCTAAGTGATAAATGGTAAATCTGGTCTAGGCCAGAATTTTGTCATGAGGAAGTGAGCTGCTATGATGAGTTGCTTAAATACGTGGGTGGGTTTGGCAGATTCGTAAAGATCTAAAAGTGCACTAGCTGGTATGGTGGGGACTCTAGTGCTGCAGATTTGATTGCTGAATCTATAGATTTGTTTCCACCAATCCATTATCACGGGGTATTGTCAACATATGTGGAAAATGGGAACTTGGTCTTTGAAGCACCTCCAGCAAGTGTCCGAAGCGAAGGCAGTATAGAGGCATGGCTTATCATGGTCCTGTACCAGCAAGTTAAGTACTTGTATCCATTTTCCTAAATCCTAACACAGCAAGAAGATGTGTGTGGAGTCAGACAAAAGAGATCCTGTTCCTTAAGAGTAAAGTCCTGGGAAAGATCCTGTTCCCATTGTCTAATGAAAGTTGGGGTTGGATAAAGGGCTAATGAACTAAGTTGTTTATATAGTTGTGAGATTACTTTAGGGGGAGACAACAGACCGCTGATTAATCCCTCAAACCAAACAAGTGGACGGATCAGTTCTCCTTTCTCAAAGTGCTGTGTCAAGTAAGATGATATAAACAAGACATATGGGAGCTGGAAACCTTGTAATTGAAAGTATTGGGTTATCTTGCACACATTCAGGATCCCACCACCCTCATCATACAAAGCTGAGAGATGAAGAATGGAGTCCCGAAAACATTAGAGGGGTCCCCTCCTGAAGAGCATTAGGAGCTAGAGTAAGGACATCTGACAGCTGTAGTAATGGTGAGGGGAAAGGGAAGATTGAAACCATTTCCAAGAGGCCCAAGTGCCCCTGATCACCGGACCTATATGTACAGGTAGAGGAGGTAGAATTTTATGCCCCAAAAGGGATCGAAAGGGAGACCCTATCAAGCTTCCCTCCATGCTGACCCAAGATTTAGGAGGCAGATCTCTCAACCAGCCTACTACCCTATATATTTGTACTGCTTTGCTCCGGCTCAGGAAGGGAAATATCTCCCATCCATTTAGGCCTGGATAGGGTTGCATAGGAAAAACATGCCCTTTTACCATGCCAAAAAAAAATAACAAAACATTTTCTGTAACATATTATATGTTTTGGGCAATGGGATGGGGAGTACTTGCTGTTAGGTAAAGTAGTACTAAGGACATAAGGAGGTTTTTTCCTGCCGAACCAAGAGATTGTGGGACATTTAGTTTATATAGGTTAGTGTTAATAGATTTACGTAAGGGAGTATAATTCATAGAAAAAAAGTTGTGAGGTCTCTGGTTTAATTTTGACTCATAGGTAGGTGAGGTAGAAAGAAGACCAATCAAAGGGGGTTAAATGTTGTTTATGTGTTGAGAATAAACCAGTGCATTCAATTTTTTCATATTGATTTTAAAATTTGATAATGCACCATATGTTTTGAGAGGGTGGTAGATTTTAGAACAGTAAACTATTGGGGTTTATTATCAAACTGGTGTAAAGTAGAACTGGCTTCGTTGCCCATAGCAACCAATCAGATTCCACCTTTCTCTTTACAAATGGAGCTGTCAAAAAGGAAAGGTGCGGTCTGATCGGTTGCTATGGGCAACTAAGCCAGTTCTACTTTAAACCAGTTTGATGAATTACCCCATATATGTTTATTTTTTTAGTGGCATATTCATGCATTGACCAAAATATTATCTTAGGATACATTTACTGTACATGCAGCATATGTGTTGCAGAAATTTCTGCACCTATACCATTCAGCTAAATGCGTAATGTAGAAATAAGGGTGAAAAATAGAGAGCACTGTCTTTTTGCATTGATATAGAGTTAGGTTTTTGATTGGTAGAGTTTGCATTGATATAGGTTTTTAATGGTGGAGTTCCAGTCATTGAGACCCCACTAATCAATAAAAACACTAGAAACACTTGCTGCTAAAGACAGTCTCATAGACTTTCTATTGAACCCATCTTTAGTTTTGTCTTTAGTGGTGAGAATAGACAAGACATAGATGAGCGCTTCTAACACTTCATTTTAGTCTTTTGGGTTTCAGTGCTCAGGCCCCCACATCGCAAAACCTTTGATATGTCAATATGTGAAAGAAATTAAAATAAACGCATGAAATAGATCACTTTGTATGTAATGAATATATATTATATACTGTATGAGTTTCACTTTTTGAATTTAATTACTAAAATAAAGGAGTTTTCTGGGTTCAGAGCTGCACCGCCTATCTGTGCTACTACAAGATCAGCTATACCAAATAATCTTCTTAGCAGAACCTCCTCATCAGTTGAGACCATTACCATTTTACCCCATACTTGTTTTTCTTGATAAAACAAGATTGCATGTCTTTAGAAGAGAAAGCATAAATAAACAAACTAGGTGATCCTAGTTATGATAGAGATTTTAAGTGTACAGTGAAGAATTACTGTACCGCAAAGATTTACCATTGCAGTGATTTTGTGGCCAGTTCTATATTCAGCTACAAAGTGTGTATGATTTTTATGTAATGGAACTACAAAGTGTTCCTGACAGCAGTTGCAACGGAGAAGCATATGTCATTCAACCAGTCAGACCCCCTCAAAGCTGTTTGCTTCAAGTATACTAGTTAAGTAATAGGCCCAAAGGGTGCATTACAGAATTTTATTGAACAGCGGTAAATATACTGTTAAGAAGCATATAAAACCAACACATTGTCCCAGGGGTGCATTAAATCGTACACCTTCTTTAACGAAAACTTATCAGTGATTTTTCTTGTTTTTCTTTTCAACTGGGCTTATGGTTTGCACATTAGAGCTCAGCAGGACATGGAAGTTTCTGCTCATTGTGGAAGATTTTCTCATGCACTCTAGCAGTTCATCACTTAAAATACCCCAAATACAGGTTACTCCAAACGCATTCTAAATGTATACATTGTCTAAAATAAACACACAAAGTGCGGCCCATTTATTTTAAAACTCAATCTGTTGTATATAGTAAATTGAAGTCCTAACTATTATTCATTAAGTTGTTAATTACATTTCCTAAAGAAATGGTGTATCATATTTCTTCAGCATTTAAAATAAAAGTCAAATTAAAGGGGTTAATTAAGAAAGGTAATAAGTTAATAAAAATATCTGGAGTAATGCACACCATTATTTAAATAGTAACTACACTTTACAAAAACCTTTGGTATGTCACTATGATATATCAAAAGTTTTTGTAAAGTGTACTTGCTCTATATACTCTATATCCAGTTTTTACCCTTCTTGTATTTCTGCTATACTTATTTAGATGAATGGTGTAGATGCAGATATTCCTGCAACACATATTTTGCGTATACAGTAAATGTATCCTAAAATAATATTTTGGTCAATGCATGAATATGCTGATTTCATTTTCCAACAGGACTTGGCACCTGATCACACTGCCAAAAGTACCAATACCTGGTTTAATACCCACAGCCTCACTGTACTTGATTGGCTAGTAAACTCTCCTGACCTAAACCCCATAGAGAATCTAGGGGTATTCTCAAAAGAAAGATGAGACTCCAGACCCAGCTGAAGGCTTCAAAGCAACCTAGGCTTCTGTAACACCTCAGCAGTGCCACATGCTGATCACCTACATACCATGTAGCATTGATGCGGTAATTCACTGAGAAGAATCCCTGACCAAGTATTGAGAGCATATACACTACATACTTTTCAGTAGGCCAACATTTCTGTATTAAAGAACTTTTTTAACTGGCATTATATAATATTCTAATTTTCGAAGACACTAACTTTTGGGTTTTCATTAGCTGTAAGCCATAATCATCAACATTAGAATAAATAAACGCTTGAAATAGATCATTCTGTGTGTAATAAATCTATATAATATATGAGTTTGACTTTTTGAATTGAGTTACTGAAATAAATAAAGTTTTTGGTAATATTCTAATTTATTGAGATGCACATGTACAGCAGACTGAGCAGACCGAAAGAAGAGAGCAATGCAGTGCACAGTGCTGGATCCAGGACAGGTAAGAAATGAAGCCGATAGGTCAGGGATGCCCAACCTGTGGCCGTCCAGCTATTATAAAATTACAACTCCCAGTATGCTTGGACAGCCTACAGCTATTAGGGCATGCTGGGAATTGTAGTTGTGCAACAGCTGGAGGGCCGCAGGTTGAGCATCCTTGTGATAGGTGTCATTGTCACACCAGTTCAAGTTAGCGCTGTTGAAGGCCAACATTCTACAGCTGTAAGCATTAGGGTGGTCATATACATTAGATATATATTAGCTGAACCTGCCAAATGTGTAAGGGGACTCCCAATAAGGATGGGACTTGTTGGATTTCAACGGCCTAATACTTTTGTGAGCAGGGAGGAGTCTGATAGGCGACTTGATCTGCTCTCCCATATATTTGGAGCGAAGCATGTGTATGTATGGGGGGGATCGGGAGAGAAAGCCGTCATTGGGGTGACAGATATCTCATGTATATAGCCAGCTTGAATATCTTTTCATTGTTTGTCTAGATATAATGTGCATACCTAGGTGCACAGCATTGCTAATACTTTGCTTAATGCATTACGTACTAATTCGAAATCACAGCATGTATAATGTAATCCAGGGTCATGGATAGGCTGTCCTTCACCCAAGGCAAAGGTTCCATTTACTGTGCTAGGCCTACATCTAAATGCAAAGCAAAGTGGCCTGTTGGTGCCCCCTTGCATTTATCACCACAGCCACATGCCCTCTCATCTCCCTATCTATGTTCCAATATCATCTACAGCATACATATCGGCAACAGCATTCAGACTTCTGCTAATTACAACTTGAATTTGGTCAACATTGTGCTGATAGGCACCCTGGTAACTGCTTAACTAATTGACTACAACAGTCGTCTCTTAGTCTTATCATATCCTGGGACTTTGGTCCACATATATCAACATTGACTAATAGTAAGACAGACTTTGATGCCGATGGCAACCAGAGCTCAACGTTCACTTTTCTCATGAAAGCTGAGCTGATTGGTTGCCATGGTCTTACTATACATTAGTATAGTGAATGCAGCTTTATAAAGCCTTGGTAATACTGGGGTTTGGGGTTTTCATTGGCCGGTGAGATATTTGGGAGAGCAGGACACAGACTTTAGTGCTATTCTTGCTTGCCATGAAAAATAGCTCTCAAGGTCTGTTATAAATAGAAGCCAAGTGCAGAATGCAACTTATGATTAGCGTAAGAAAAGAAATCTATGCATTTAGACAATTTTTGTATATTATACCCTTTAACATGTCCACTTATTCTAGATTTTGCTATTATAGTAAAATTATTATGGATCCAGTAACGAGGTTGTATGCTACGGGAATAGAACTGAAAATGATTTCATATATTGGCTGAACTATCCTCTAAGTTCAACAGAAAGAGTTTTTATTCTTTCCTTCCATAATGCAAGCCGGTAATATCCATGCAGCTAACACACTGCAGCCTGCTTGCTGTCAAATAGTATTGCACTGGCTGACATTGAAGCAGGAACATTTCCAATGAGTGGTTTCCTGAAGACATTAAGGATGGCTTTAGAAGTGAATATTGCTATTTTTGAACAGCTCAAATTAATACTATATAATTTATTTATATATCGATTTACTGCCTCAGAACTCAACTTATTTTAAATGACTTGCACTTAAAAATAGCTATGTGGATTATTTCTTCATTATGAAGACAAAAAGTCAAACGTAGAAAGCGTTAGTTGGGCGCTGTGATATTTCTGTGGTATTCAGAATAAAGCAAATGTTTGGAACTGTGAAGAAACCATTCTGTATCTTTACTGTTTAGGGCCAAGGTGTAGCTAAACATGATTAACATTATGTAATACCAATTAATCTACTGGATTGCCAGATATTATTTAGATTCTCTTTCACAGGGGCTCCCTAGTCTACATTGCCTAGTCTTAGGCCCTATTAGATGACCCATAGGAACATTCGTTCCCGATAATTGACCTGTATAATCGTGCCACCAATCAGTCAATAAACTAGCGTGTTGGAGGCCCCGCAAAAGACCTCCGCGTCGTCAAGCAATAAACATACTGAAATCTGGTACAGACACACAAGAGTTTATTGCACAAACAAAAGCCAAGGAAGGAAGCACAGGCAAAACATGAGCTCTATGTACCCCCACTGCGCCACTGTCTAGTAATACTCCAGAGGGGCATGACTAAGTATCTCCTGGTATTCACTAGGGCCCCAGATGGTAGGGTTAGGCTTTGCAGTAGGAAGTTGTCAGGGTCCACTCCAGAGCGTGAACTAGACAGTGACAACAGGAACGAACGGACAACAGGTACCAGAAGGTACCGACGGTACATAGGCAAACATAACATAGACAGGCAAATACAAACAAGGCAACTAATAAAACAAGCAGGAGTTTTACGCAAGGAAACAGGAGTGGCAATGAGCAGAGAAGGACTTGCTCCACCAGTAATATACTGCATGGCCTTGCCCATAGCACTCTGCAGCAAGGAAAGCTGCAGCAAGGGCTTACTGAACAGAGTATCCCCTAAAGCACAGACAGAGTCCTCCATACGGAGGAACGAATACAAAATAGGGGAAGACAGACACAAAACAAGATAGGCAAGACTAATAAGGGCAGAGGCATAAAGACATAATAAACACAAGGTGACTCAAACATAACTGGCAGAACTAATAACAGAAACACAGGAATAAGGACAACAATGAGCAAGTAGGCGAACCCACAGAACACAGACAGACATGGATCCCATGGGTCAGCAGCATGGGAAACAGAGTACGAACCAGGAGCAGGTCAGGACAAACACACCCCAGGAGAGCTGACCCAGAACTGAGGGAACATCAGCCTTAGGCCCCTTGCACACAAACGTTTTTTGCGGACCGTATACTGGCAGTTTTTTCAGTTCAGTATACTGACAGTATACTGAACCATTCATTTCAATGGGTCTGCAAAAAATACTGAAGTGTCTCCGTATGCCTTCCGTTTCCGTTTTTCAGTTTTTTCTGTTCCGTTTAAATATAGACCATGTCCTATTCTTGTCCGCAAATCACGTTCAGTGGCTCCATTCAAGTCGATAGGTCTGCAAAAAAAACGTGAAGCATACTGAAGTGCATCCGTATGTCTTCCGTATCCATTCCGTTTTTTGCGGAACCACCTATTGAAAATGTTAAGACCAGCCCAATTTTTTCAATGTTATTACTGTATACTGTATATGCCAAACGGAAAAACGGAACGGAACAACGGAACCGAAACGGAAACAAAACGGAAGCAAAAAACTGAAAAACTGATCCGTTAAAAACGGACAGCAAAACACTGATAAAAAAAAACGGTTGTGTGCAAGAGGCCTTAAATACAGGTTCAATGAGTGCAGCAGAGAGGCCACACCCATGGAGCAGACAGAGAGGATTAACTCCTAATAGGCACACAGGGGAGTAAACCCATACAGCACCACATACAACACACAGGAACGGAACTGCAGCGAGGAGCTGCAGTACGAGCATAGACAGAAGGTCACAGCCAGAGGTAGCGACTGTGACATTTGTAGGCTGATTTGCATATGTTGCCAGGATGAAAGATGCACAATTAGCAGCAGCACATCTCCCATATAATCAGGAATGTGATGCTGATAATCAAAAGAACCTAAAGAAGGAAGAACGATTGTGATAGCAATTCACTTTGCATCGGTCTATGTGTAAAAGACAGATGCAAATGAGTGGTGATGGATATGTTTATCATCGATCATCACTTGTACTGCCCACATTGGGCTCTTAGTTTATACCCCCAACTAGTTTGCTTGCTTTGGTTCAATCCATACCAAAGTTTTGGTGCACAATATTGCATTGTCAGCCATACCCTTTTCCTAGCAAGGACAAAGCACACTCCTTTTCTTTTGTACGCGGAAATTAAATGAGATTGGCCCCTGTTAATGAGAGATTTACCTTATCAATAATATATATATATATATATATATATATATATATATATATATATATATAGTATATACTATATAAAGGTTTCCTGCAGTCATCATAGTTTATAACAACCAGGGGGACTGTGAGTAATGATCTCCTGAATTTAACTGTATTGCCTTCTTAAAGCACCTGGAGTAGGAAGACAGAACATGGCAGCTGGCCCTGGCCACCACAGAGGGGCAGTTTGTAGGGAGGTATTTTGTACTGCTGGGGCAGTATTTTGCAATGCACTGTAGTATTGGACTCTTCTAAGGTTGTATAATGTGCCACAAAATGGTATTGCTGGCCCCGCCTACTTGTGTTGACCTTGTCTTCTGTCAATTTGGGACCCACTACAAAATAGGGCCACTTTAAGCTTTTTTCCTAGGGCCACTTTAAGTTCCCAGTCCACCCCTGATTAGTTAATATATTTTAAATGAACCATGAAGGTATAATTTTAGTTTCTCTGAAATTGACAATTAGAGATGGCCTTGTGGTTCTCCCGGCGGTCGTTTCGCAGTAAACTTTGCGCGTTCGTGATTTGCCAAACATGCGAACATATGGCGATATTCGAATGCGCTATATTCTTTTGCATTGCGCCAAACTTTGACCCATTACACATCCATCAGGTGGGACAGGACAGCCAATTGAGACGTTTCCGCACATGGACACACCCCCACCATATAAATGAACCAGATGTGGCAGCCATTTTACATTCTGTGTTTTTCTAGTGTAGGGAAAGGTTGCTTTGTGGAGCAGGGACAGACTGTTAGGGAGATCAAACGCTAGCTAATAGGGCCACAAAAGTCCTTTTAAGGACTGGTATAAGTGTGCTATTGATAGGTGTGACATACTGAAGGGTGTAATATACTTCTAATATACTTTCTAACACAGAAAGCATATTATATGTATTTGTATTGTGCAGTAGTTGTATGCGGTTCGGCTGCGATATCGCAGGTATATAGAGGGACAAACACTATTGGAATAACTAATAGCAACTGGTGTGATATACCTGTTGCCCCCCAAAAAAGTGATTGAGGGGTGTGATTTACCTATAATATACTTTCTAACATAAAAAGTATATAGCACATTTGTATTGTGCAGCAGTTGTGTGTGGTTCTGCTGCGATACAGCAGGTATATAGAGGGACAAGCGCTATTGTAACAACTTTGCTAAAAAAAAAAAAAAGATTGAGGGGTGCGATATACGTGATTCCCCAAAATACTGATTGACGGCTGCGACATACCTGTAATCTGTTGCCCCAAATAAACAGGGAGGTGTGATATAACTGTTGTGGCAAAAAAAAATAATTGAGGGGTGTGATATACATGCTTCCACAAAATACTGGTTAGGGTGATTGATATACCTGCTTCCAACAAATACTGATTGAAGCCTGCAATACACCTGCTTCCACAAAATACTGATTAAGTAGATTGATACACCTGCTCCCACAAAATACTGATTAGGGGTTTGATAGACCTGCTTCTACAAAATACTGATTGAGGGCTGCAATATACCTGCTTTCACAAATACTGCTGTTCTCTAGGGACTTAGGCACAGAGTCATTTTGAAAATGACAGGAAGAGGAAGAGGCAGGTCATTTCGCAGAGGTGGTAGGGGTCGGGCAGGTGCACCAAGCCTGAACCTAAGTGGGAAGTTGGAGAAGGTGCGTGCGATTACTTCAAAGGACGCAGTTGGTTGAGTGGCTCACTCAGCCTTCTGCTTCTGCACCCTCCTCACTCTCTGCTGTGTGCACCCCCAAAGACACCACCACAAACATAGCCCCTTTACTCGAGTCAGAGGAATTATTTTCCCATCCATTCCCAGACCTTACCGGTGCACAGCAATTCTTGGCATCGGATGAGGAAGAGGAGCTAGCAACGGCCGCCACCCAGCGGTCTGACAACAGTACCCAGATCAGCCCAAGGAGGGAGGTTCCCGCTGTTGCTGCCTACTCTAAGATCTCAAATGTCAGTGGTGGTGAAGGTGACGATGATGACGTGTCGATGGACGTTACGTGGGTGACCACAAGAGAGGAAGAGGAGGGGAGTTCAGAGGAAGAGACGGAGCAGCAGAGAAGGAGGATAAGGGGGAGAAGCAGGCAGAGCTCGCAGGGCACAGGAGGCAAAAAGCAGACTGGAAATGTATCTGGAGCGAGTCATCAACAATACAGAGTTACATATGGCGCTCCCAGGATGTCTGCACATGGCTCCGCAGTGTGGGCTTTTTTTTTCTCGTGTCAGCTGCTGTTAATAGTGTTGCCATCTGCAGCCTGTGCTGTTAACGCATAAGTCGCGGTAAGCCCAACATTCACCTGGGGACAACCGCCTTAAGAAGGCACCTGGCCTCCCATCACCGAGCCCAGTGGGAGCAACGCCGTCAGAACCCACAAAGCCATACTCTCAGCGCTCCACATCCTGCCTCTTCTCCTTCTACTCTCTCCTCCCATTTGTCCTCCACTCCACCTTCCACCGTGCCGTCATCACGTTCATCTGGCAGAAGGAAGGCTTCCGTGGGCCAAATGTTTGAGCGTAAAAAGTTGATGATGCAGGATAAATTTCTTGCCCAATGGCTGGCTGACAGCTGGCTTGTCGGAACTGCTAGCCCGCCGACTACTGCCATATAAACTGGTTGGCTCGGAGGCCTTTAGAAAATTTGTGGCCATTGGAACACCACAATGGAAGCTCCCCAGAAGGAAATATTTCTCCCAGAAGGGCATCCCAGAGCTATATGGCCACGTTCAGCGCCAAGTGAATATATCTCTGGCACACAGTGTTGGTGCCAAGATATATCTGACCACAGACACATGGTCTAGCAAACACCGGCAGGGAAGGTACATAACTTTTACTGCCACTGGGTGAATCTTCTGACGGCCGTCAAGCATGTAACCGTGGCTCCCGTGTGGATTTCGTGTTACCGCCACAGATTGCATGCTGACTCCTCCTGTTCCACTGCTACCGCCTCTTCCGCTGTGCCTCCCAAGCTCCCCAGAATCTATTAGATGTGTCAGGTGAGACGTTGCCATGCTGTTCTGTGGCTGCTGTGCCTGGAAGCTAAGAGCCACACCGGTCCTGCATTGCTTTCAGCTCTGAGTCACAGGCCAATCAGTGGCTAACCCCGCGACAACGGTGCCATTCTGCTGAGAGCGCTGAAACAGGGCAAAATGACACACGTGCCGTGCATGGCACACATCCTGAGCTTAGTAGTGCAACGATTCGTTGCCAAATACCCCAGGGTCCAGGATGTCTTGCGGCAGGCCAGGAAAATCTCTTGCCATTTTTAGAAGATCTTACATGGCCATGGCTCGCCTTGCTGACCTTCAGCGGCGACACCACCTGCCCATCAGACATCTGATTTGTGACAGCCCGACGTGCTGGAACTCCACCTTGCTTGATAGGCTGCTCCAGCAGCAACGCGCAGTTAACGACTACCTGTACAAACTCTGCAGCAGGACAGGTCCTGGTGAGCTTAGTTTCTTTTCACCGCGCCAGTGGCTGCTAATTCACGACGCATGCAGACTTCTGCGGCCATTTGATGAGATCATCAAACTGGTCAGTCGCAGCCAGGGCGCCATCAGTGACATCGTACCTTATGCCTTCTTTCTGGAGCGTGCATTGAGTCGTGTCATTGATAAAGCCGTCGAGGAGCAGAAGCTGGAAGATGAGAAAGTCGCAATGCTGACTGAATTCCCAGGGGGGGCTACTCCATCTGAGACAATTCAGCAGGAGCCTGAAGAGGAGTCAGAGAAGAATGGTGGCTGGGGGAAGGTGGAGGAGGAGCAAGAAGAGCAGGCTTTGAGGGGGACTTTTCAGGGATCCCTGGTGTTGTTCGTGGCTGGGGGGAGGAGGCCGAAGACGACATTCTCCTGGGCGATGAGCAGGAGCCAGGCTGCTCCACCGTTTTCAATTTAGTGCAAATGGGGGCCTTAATGCTCCAGTGTTTGAAGAGGGACTACCGTAAAAAGGGCAAGGACCAGTACTGGGTGGCAACGTACTTAGACCCCCGGTAAAAACACAAAATGGTGAATATGTTACCAGCATCACAGAGGCCTGGCAAAGTGCAGCATTTCCAGGCTTTGCTGTGAGAGATGCTGCATTCTGCTGTTGTGGACGCTGGCAGAGGAATTTCCACCCACAGCGAAACAGGTGCGGGTACCAATCTTACCGCGCCTGCAAGAAGAGGGCGATTTGAAGATGTGTTGGTCACTTCGGATATGAGATCATTCTTGCAGCCAACCCATCGACAGCCGCCCTCTGGATCAAGCCTCAGGGAACGCCTAGACTGACAGGTGTCCGACTACATCAGGTTTATGGCCGGTTTGGACGCTCTGAGAAGCGAGGAACCCCTGGAATACTGGGTGTGCAGGCTTGACCTGTGACCAGAGCTGGCAAAATTTCCCATGAAACTCTTGGCTTGCCCCTCGACTAGCTCACGACAGTGTGGACTACCTCATATTTATAAAAATGAATGAGGCATAGATCTCGGAGGAATTCAACACCTGTGACGATCACATTTAATTGAATTTCCTCATGCCAGCCCACACATATCCGCCACCACCCAGAACAAAAAATGGTCCTTGTCTTATGTGTATACAGCGGCATAGAAGGCCTTTTCTGCCAGGTGAATGCCTATGCCTAATGTTTGGGGCTTGTACTCCACTTGCCTACAGTAAAATTGTTATCCACTGACTGTCTAATATACCTCCAGCCAAATAATCACTTGTTCTTTTCTGTCAGGTGAATTCCTAATTTTTGGGGACCGTACTCCCTTGGCCTAAAATAAAAATGTTCTAGGCTCCAGCAGGGCACATTTTTAAGAGTTTCCCTTTAAGACACATAAAAATGGCCCCTGATTAAAATACATATTTTTTGTGGGAATTTTTGCCATTGATCCCCCTCTGGTATGTCACTGTCCATGTTATGGGACTATTTGTGCACTTCTAGTAAGTATTTTTTGGCTGCAAATATGACCTAATGGTTTTTCAGGTTCACCTGCCATTAAAGTGAATGGGGCCTGCCGCGTACACGTGGTTTGCGAACACTTGAATGCGAACGCATGTTCGCGAAACGTCCCGGCCAATGTTCGTCCATCACTATTGCCAATGTTCACCTATTCTCATATATTATCATTTCATCTAAAACTATGGTTGATCCAATATCTGTCAGGGCATCTGACTTTCGGACCTTTCTCAGCTGAAACTCATTTACATTACAAATAGTGCCGACAGACTTGTCATATGGATTTACACCCTAGGAGGTCATAAGCTGACCATATAGATAATATAATTACCAACCAAAAGAATCTCACATGAATGGTCATTGCAGGGAGATAAGCAACACCAGACAATTCTTGTCTTTACAATAGGATCAGACAGGAAAAATCGAACCTATCCAATATATGTGTCCCATGACAGAAGGTCTCAAGCAAGGGTCTACTAGACCCCATACATATTAGATTATCTGTAGACTCTACCAAAATGAACAACTGACTATAGGCAGTTATCAGACTGGAGGGTTACCTATATCTTTATTGTATTACGTTACAATTTGGTTATATATTATATTTAATGGTGCTCATGCTACTAATATTAAAGACATTGCCTTATTTTTTCGTGGTGCTTATACTACCTAAATACTACTAATATGGTAATTTTAATTTTACTTAGCACTGTAACATTAAAATATTAAAATATGGCAATTCTTATTATATAAACTAGCAGAAGGACCCGGCTTTGCATAGGTATATTTCATCTATTTCATTTAATGTTTGTGTGTGTCATTAAAAGATATTGACAGTATCCCCCATAACAGTGACCTGTACAGCACCCCGCTCCTTTAACAGTGAACTCCACAGTCCCCCACCCCTTAACACTGCCCCCCCCCATAGTGCCCCGCTACTTTAAAATAGGACCTCCACAGCAGCTCATCCCCTTAACTTTGACCTTCACAGCAGCCTGCCCCTTTAACAGTGGGTTCCACAGCACCCCACTCCCTTGACAGTGACGTCCACAGGAACCCACCCCCTTAACAGTGACCTCAACAGTAACAGTGACATCCACAGTGAACGCCTCTTTAACAGTGACCTCTACAGTGCCCACCCTTTTAACAGTGACCTCCACAGTGCCCTGCCCCTTTAATGCGAGGGCTACACAATGACATGTGTCGTGCGACAATTTTGTCTCAACAATTTTTATAAAGATAGTCTATGGTGTCGCACTGCGACATGTGACATGCTGCGACTGCGACACAAAAGTTGCAAAAAATCCATCGAAGATGGATTTTTCTGCAATTGTCGCGTCACAGTCGCAGAATGTCACATGTCGCAGTGCAACACCATAGACTATAATTATAAAAATTGTCGCGTGACATTGGTGCAACATCAATGTCTCGCGACACATGAAGCAGTGTAGTTGTACCCTATGTGTCATGCGACACATGTCATCGTGTAGCCCTAGTCAAAGCTGACCTACAGCAGTTAAAAAAAATGGATGGGTTGTTATGGAAAACTGGAGTAAAACTGTGTGTGTAGATGGAGACTAAGGGCCTGCGAGCTTCTATTGGCTGATAAGGGACATGTGACCGTGTGTATGGTAGTTGGGATATGAATAGAAAGACTTGCAGGCTTGTATTGGCTAAGGCAGGTCATTTTTTGGGAATATCTTAGGAACGGTATGTCCTAGAAAGCTCAGACCCGGTCTAAAATCTTCCCGGACACCTGATGTACCTGTGTTCCAAATTTGGTGAAGATCAATCCAGTCGTTTGGTCAAGCATAAAGGACAGACAGAAACTTATTGTTATGTTACTGCCACAGTATTCTTTCCCAGATAGTAAGTGATATGTGTACCAAGTTTAGTAGAAATTGATCGATGGGTTTTTAAGTTACAGAGCAATATGTGTGTAGCAAAAACAGTTGGGGCATACAAACTCCATGCAGACCCCCACAAGATTTCTTTCCAGGTAGCAAGGGATGTGTATACCAAGTTTTGTTGAAATCGATGGTTGCGTTTTTGAGTGATCGCAGAACATACATACATACATACATACACACACACATATATACGACCTGCTTTATATAGATACATTTTAAGGTTCACACTATGAAGGTAATGTTGGCATCATGGAACAGTTGCCTATATAAAAATCCCTCTCTTCCTCCTGTAATCCATTTTAGAAGAAACAATAACGTATCTGCATACGGTCGGCAGAGCAGCTAACATTTGCACACTAATGACATGCTTGTTGTGATAGGTGTTTGCTTTATTCTGAAGTGGTGACATATAATTAATTCAGCTGTGAATGAGTGAGGACAATTAGAGCAGTCAATGTATCCCACGTGTTCCCTGTAGCATTGGAAATGCATAGAAGGCCCCTCGACAGACACTGATTTGGAAATTGAGACTGCTTTTCAGCTGAATGTGATCCTGATTACCTCAGTAAGGCCACCTGCTGCTTTAGTGGCTCATTTCTTTTGTGTGTCTGTGTTAAGCAGTTTCCATTTGTAGTGCCTCAGGGGACTTCAACCTTAAGGCCAAACCCAGCTGACACCAATCTGGTGAAGCAAAGCCTGAACAATCAGGTATGCACATGCTGGTCTATGCTCATATGCTGCCCTTTCTTCCATCTGATCAGAACAATGGATGGATTTGTTTTCATTGCAGGGCATTTCCCGCACTAATGTGACTTTTATATGTGATGTTGATCTCGCAAGCATTGTTTAACTGCCAATTGATAACTAATTATAGTAGTTTTTCCACTTTTTTATTCAAGCTGCATGGAAGCATGTAACAAGAGAAATGACCCTAGGTAGCTCCAGGACAACTGTTGCAGCATGGAAAACTATATGTTCATATTAAGAATTTATTTAATATAGATTCTTGAACAAAGACTCCCGCAAATATTTTTCTTCTCTGACCAGTTAGAAAGGTACATGATGTAAATTGTAGTAAATGTATTCTTCTTACTGCCGACTATATTTGTGAGTATCTACTCCCTTCTAATCCTCAGCTATGTCATGTGATTAACACTCAGACTCTCCAACCGACACAGCATCTTATGTGTGGACAGGAAGTCATTTTTTGTATTCAATTCTATGGGAGCCTTAATGTCAGTCCCATAGGAATGAATAGAGAAACTGACTTCCTGTCCACAAATAAGATGCTGTGTCAGCTGGAAAGTCAGTGTTAGTCACGTGACACAGCTGAGGACCATAAGGAAGTGGATAACCCTCCAATACAGTTACTAGTAAGATTACCTTCATTACTATAAACATCATGTAGCTTTCTAACGGGCCAGAGAATAAAAATGTTGGTGGGTGTGCACCTTTAAAAAGTTTGTGGAAAAAAGTGGTTAAACGTAATCATTTATAATATCATAATCATATACCAATAAACAATAATGATCAGTTATAATCATGAATATATAACCATCTCAAAATCTTTACTTAAAGGAACACTTTGGGGGAAAGCTATTACAGAGTGTTGAACCTAGTGCAGAGGCTGATAGGACAGTAATCAAAAATTCAATAGTGATGAGCGGCAGGGTCAATATTCTAATTCGCAATATTTCGCGAATATTTGGGCGAATATTTGCCATTTATTCGCGAATTCGCAAATTCCTGATCTTCAGGCATAATTTTCTTGATTTGCTACAATTTGTGACGTTTATCTCCTTCAGCAACTTTGTTAAACTGGGGATAAAAGTGGGAGACCAGAATGCAAAAGAGCCACAAGTGGTCCAACATATGTATTATTAATTACAACAGAAACGATGGCAAATTATAGTACCATCATAGATATCCATTACAGAATACAAGTAGTAATCTAATGATTGATTGTTATAGTCACCTATGGTGACTTAAAAAAGGAAAAAAAAAGGGAAAAAAATAAAATCATAGAAATGTTAAAACCAATACCCCTTCCCCTGGAATAAAAAAAACCCATAAAAAATAAACATCATGGGCATTGCCACATCAAATAAAAATGCTGTACTATTAAAATATTATTATAAACAGTGAATTACATAACAGGAAAAGAATCAAAATAGCCAATTCAACATTTTTTCATCACTTCCCAAAAGAATTGAATAAAAAGTCACACACTCCAAAATGGTATCAATAAAAACTAAAGATTGCCCAGCAAAAAACAGGCTGTTTTCAAATGTGAATGAATAAGCAGGAATTTACAGCATATTTACCACACTAAAAAATTTGAAACAGTCCCATGGCGATGAGCACTAAAATTTTATTAGAAGCTGAAACTTTTCTTCATGTGGAATGCATGTGGAATTTACAGTTACCCAAACATCCCATCATCATACACGTTTGGCTTCAGTTTGAATAACATACAAAGGAATAGGAATTATAGGATACAGTTGTAGGGAGGGTTCACACTATATTACTTTTTTGCAGTATGGTTTTTGATGTCAAATGCTGAAAAATAAAAAACACTAGACTGATCTGAACATTTACTCCCAGCAGCCTTTTTTTTTTTTGGTACATATTAAACAAATATATGTCTCCACTGCATAGGCCAAACATTTTTTAAACTGAGTCTAAATAATATGTAAAGGAATGTTTTTTTTTTTTAATCTCTCTGTATAACATCCAGGTTGTCAGAAGAAATGACAGTTACAGACTGCATGTGGCATCTGTTTCAATACAAAGTAACCTGTAAAACTTTTCAGAAGTGTTTAATCTCTGTAAAGTACTCTGCCCTTTTCTCTCTCTCCAATTAGAGATTTTCACTTGACAGCCAATAAATACCACTAGTCTATAGAAGAAGAAAAAAAAACAAGTCTATTGGAAAGCAACCTATAAAATAAAAGCGGGATGGTGAGAAAAAGAGCAAAATGATCCTAATCGGAACACCATCTGTTGCCGAGTGCAATTCACAGAAACAAGGGGTTTTCTGATATTCGGTTTAGAGCGTGAATGTAGATCATTTTTACCTTATATTTTTTCTTCTCATTAGAAGAATTTATTTCCAGCTTTGTTGTCAGTGGAGTCTAATTGTTTCTTACATGTGTTGTAAATCTGTCCTCTATTCAGTTAAGGCTGTGCAACATGAAACTGGGACTCATCAATTTCCTTTGCTTACTAATACATCTGTTCGAGGGCAATGTTGAAATAAAACTAAACATGTTTTCACTTTTTTTTTTCTTTTGCAGGGTTACGTGCCTTTTATTTTGTATAAGGAATTTTTAATATTCAGACCATACCAATTGAATGAAATCATTTCCCCTCAATATAATTGTCATGGTAATATGCAGAGCCTTACTGGCAGTGGCACAGCTGGCTGTTTGCCATATCTGAGTCTCTGACTCAAAGACTTTAATTCTGTCATGCCTCATATGGTTTTATGTACTCGTTTGTAGTCAGTTTAAAGATTTATTTGTGTGCTTCTATAGACATCAACTATGTTACCTATGACTTTTTGTAGGCTTAGGTTTGCCTTCACCAAAAAAAGAAATTGAAATGAAATGAAAAAGTAATGTATTCTTTTTAGAACAAATAGAAAACAAGAATCTAAAGTTTGGTAAGCAACTGGAAAAAAGTACAAACATTAAAGTCTTAAAGGGTTTTTCCAGGAATTAAATGTTGATGACCTATCTTTGGAATAGGTTATAAATATCAGATTCATAGGGGTCTGACTTCTGGCATCTACACTGGTCAGCTGTTTGAGGAGACTGAGGCACTAAGATAAGCGCTGTGGCCTCGTCATAGTATACTAAGCACAATGCTATACATTGTAAATAGCTGTGCTTGGTACTGCATCTTAACCCTACTCACTTGAATTGAACTGAGCTTCACAAAGGAATGTGACCTTGGAAGTGATGTCACAGGCAAAGAAAAATATCAGAGCAATGACTTCCATTATTGACAGCGCCGCCCAGTGCACATCTTGTCTGATGTATGCAGTCCTGGAACAGCCGTTTGAGGGTGTATATGTTTGTTCAAAATTTGGAATCGTACATCGAGTCTCTAAACAAGCGAGTTGCAACACTGAAAGCCACTGACAATTTGAAAAAGAGTTTGCTGCTCACTGAGCAAGCACTCTATGAGGTAGATGTGGGGAGGGTGGTAGCGAGGAGGCTGAGGAGAGTGAGATAGTTAGCTGGGTAAGAAAGCGGGGTAGAGGGAAGAGTGCCAGGGAGGCTAGCCCTGATCTGACACACTCCAACAAGTTTGCACGGTTGGCAGATGAGGGGGATGACAGTTCAGGGACGGCACCACTGCAGCCGGAAACTTCCTCTGCCAGTCAGGGGAATGTCAGCTCCAGTAAGCAGGGGACCAGGAGAGCAGGGCAGGCCAGACAGGTGCTGGTAGTGGGAGACTCAATTATTAGGGGTACAGATAGGGCGATCTGTCACAAAAATCGTGATCGCCGAACAGTGTGCTGTCTTCCTGGCGCTAGAGTTCGACACATCGCGGATCGGGTTGACAGATTACTGGGAGGGGCTGGAGAAGACCCAGCGGTCATGGTCCATATCGGAACCAATGACAAAGTTAGAGGTAGGTGGAGCGTCCTTAAAAATGATTTCAGAGTTTTAGGTCAAAAGCTTAGGGCAAGGACCTCAAAAGTAGTATTTTCTGAAATACTGCCCGTACTATGAGCCACACAAGAAAGGCAGCAGGAGATTAGGGAGGTTAACAAGTGGCTCAAGAGCTGGTGTAGGAAGGAGGGATTCGGGTTCCTGGAGAACTGGGCCGACTTTTCTGTCGGCTACAGGCTCTATCGTAGGGACGGGCTGCACCTCAATGGGGAAGGGGCAGCTGTGTTGGGGAGAAAGATGGCTAGAAGGTTGGAGGAGTGTTTAAACTAGGGACTGGGGGAGGGTAATTACATTATAGGAGGGAAGATAGTGCAGATAGAGACCAGGGGCGAGGTAGTGTGACTGGGGAGGAATGGAAGGGGGACTAGAACAGCTCAGAATGAAAGATGTAGGGTAAAAAATACACATAAACCTGTCAAATGTATGTATACTAATGCAAGAAGCCCGACTAACAAGACTGGTGAACTGGAATTAGTGATGTGTGAGGAGGACTATGACATAGTGGGAATAACTGAGACATGGGGGACTTCAACTACCCAGATATAGACTGAAAAACTGAAAGCTGTACATCCCAAAAGGAAACAGGTTCTTGGCAATAGCCAAAGACAATTACCTTTCCCAACTGGTTCAGGACCCCACTAGAGGACGGCCATACTGGACTTAGCATTAACCAATACACCTGATAGAACAACAGATGTGCAGGTTGGGGGACACCTGGGAAATAGTGACCATAAAGTAATAATCTTCCAATTATCCTTCAAACTAGAGTTTCTAAAGAGAGAAACAAAAATACCAAACTTCAAAAAAGCTAAATTTAGCCAACTAAGCGAGGCCATAGGCCTAACTAACTGGGACAAAGTCCTCAAGAAATGAAAATATAACCATAAAATGGGAGATTTTTAAAAGCATTCTAACAGCTAATTGTGAGAGGTACATACCTTATAGGAATAAAAGGCTAAGGAACAATAAGAAACCAATGGGGATAAATGGAACCGTAAAGAAAGCAATACATGACAAAAAGAATGCATATAAATCACTAGAACAGGAGGGGAGCCAGGAAGAACTGATAAACTATAAGGAAAAAAATAGAATATGTAAAAAACTAATAAAATTTGCCAAACTAGAGACCAAGAGATTAATTGCCAAAGAGAGTAAAACTAACCCTAAAATGTTCTTCAATTATATAAATAGTAAAAATATAAATCTGAAGGAGTCGGCCCTCTACATAGCAATGAGGAGGTGTTGCAGAGAGCGACGAGGATAAAGCAAAACTATTAAATATTTTTCTCCACTATATTCACTGAGGAAAATAAACTGTCAGATGAAATGCAGAATGTAAAAGTAAATTCCCCATTAAAAGTGCCCTGTCTGACCCAGGAAGAAGTACAACACCGACTTAAAAAAATTAAAATAGACAAATCGCCAGGCCCGATTGGCATACACCACCGTATCCTAAAGGAATTAAGTGATGTCATAGCCAGACCTTTATTTCTGATATTTACGGACTCTATACTGATAGGGAATGTTCCACAGGATTGGCGCATAGCAAATGTAGTGCCAATATTCAAAAAGGGTCCGAAAACAGAGCCTGGAAATTATAGGCCAGTACGTTTAACATCTATTGTTGGTAAACTGCTTGAAGGGTTTCTAAGAGATGCTATTTTGGAGTATCTCAATGAAAATAAGCAAATAACGCCATATCAGCATGGCTTCATGAGGGATCGGTCATGCCAAACGAATTTAATCAGCTTCTATGAGGAGGTAAGTTCTAGACTTGACAGCGGCGAATCAATGGATGTCATATATCTGGACTTCTCCAAAGCATTTGACACTGTACCTCATAAAAGGTTAGTATATAAAATGAGGATGCTCGGACTGGGAGAAAATGTCTGTATGTGGGTAAGTAACTGGCTGAGTGACAGAAAACAGAGGGTGGTTATTAACGGTACACACTCAGATTGGGTTACTGTCACTAGTGGGGTTCCTCAGGGGTCAGTATTGGGCCCAATTCTCTTCAATATATTTAATAATGATCTTGTAGAAGGCCTGCACAGTAAAATATCTATTTTTGCAGATGACACTAAACTGTGTAAAGTAATTAACACTGAAGAGGACAGTTTTCTGCTACAGAGGGATCTGGATAGATTGGAGGCTTGGGCAGAGAATAATTTTTACTTACAATGCTTCATGCCTAGCTGTTTAAATTCCTCTACATGGTAAAACTTTTTTGTGATCTGACGACCATAGAAAATTGCATTCAATGGAATCAGCCAGTACAGAAATGCATTTTAAACTACAGTAAACAATAAATAATGTTAGGTAAGCTTAAGGCTACATTCACACGACCGTATTTTTTTCATCCGTATTTTACGGACGCAAAAAACGGAAGCCGTATGTCCGCATTTTGCGGAAGAAGGCTTCCGTATGTCTTCCGTTTTTTGCGGATCCGCAAAATACTGAACTGGAGGGAAGGAAAAAAAAAAAAGAGAGATAAAATTAGTTGTCAAGGAAACGAATGTGGAGAAGTCACATGTTCATTCATTCTGTCCTAAAGATGGCAAAACAGGGATGCAACAGGCCTTGATAACTATATAAATGACAAAAGACAATATTTTACTCAATACCATATTTAAAATATATGATAAAAAGGGTATACTTACTAAGGCCAGAACGTTTTTCGCTTTTGAATACTGCCCATTCGTCCGGTAAAAGCTCCTGGGCTACTTTCTCCCATGCCTTGTCCTTTCTGACACGGTCATGATAAATATCCTTTCTAGAGTCCCAAATTACAGGCCTGTCTTGGATTAGCACTATGAGCTTGCTGACATCTATACGAGACATCTTGAATCTATAGTTTTTCTTGTACACAACAATATTTAGCCCAACCCATAGGGGCATGTTCTTCAATAAAATATTCTATTAATAATTCGGAAACGGATCCGCAAAATACGGATAACATACGGAAACCTTTCCGTATGTTATCCGTTTTTTGCGGACCCATTGACGTCTATGGGGCTGCGGACCGATTTTTGCGGACAATTATAGGACATGCTTCATATTTTTGCGGATGAAATATGCGGACACACGGATGCGGACAACTTACGGAAAGTTGTCTGCAAATTTTAAAAGGCCATAGAGATAAATGGGACCGTATCTATTCCGCAAAAAACGGAAACGGATGCGGATCGGATGCAGAATGAAAAATACGGTCGTGTGAATGTAGCCTAATCGAAATCTGTAACTTTTAAATTAATACCCTATTTTTTCACTCAAAGAAGATTCTTCTCTATGTACATTTGAACACACTAATATAAATGAAAACAGAAAAGCAACTGATAATACATAAAAATAAATTTTTATTAAACATTGATCAAAGAATATAAAACCAATATATATAAAAATACAGGACACAGCAGGTATAGTACCTTCACCCTAAATGCATACTTAAAGGGATGCCTAATGCCTAGTTAGAAAGATAATAATAAGTGCATATATGTAGTTGCAGCATGTGCCATATACTGCCAATGTGATAAACATAGTCGCAGACAAGCTGCTAACTATCAATCATAGGTCATAGTGGCGTGCAAAAACATGCAATAAATAAACAAACCAATTACTTGAGAATCAGGGTCCTCAGACCGCCAAGTGACATAAACGGCAATAGAACAATTTTTACCTAATAATGGCAGGGTGATGAGGTTAGGTACAGACGGCTCCTCAACGCGCGTTTCGCGTAATCCGCTTCCTCAGGAGGAGTGCATAGAGAGGCAGGAAATAGGGGTGTTTAAAAATGCTAGTTCAACCAATCCGACAATGAAGCGGCAGTCACATGGGTACATGCGATCGCATTTCCGGCGCATGGCGAATCCCTCTCCTCCACGTAATAGGCACTTCCGCCCTCACCCCGTGGCCGGCATCCGAAAGGGCAGTCACGTGGTGACCGCCAATTCCGGATGTCAAACTCTGTGGAGAAAGGACGCAAAGCCACCGGGAGTGTGGAATCACCATGCGCACTTGCGATCACATGACACACCAGGAAGTAAAGGTGAATTCAATTGTACAATGCGGACCTATAATAAATACTACACCGTGTACATACATATATAAAAGTACAAAATATTATTATATCTTCTAATAATAAAGTGCCATTATTAATATATGAAAATACAAAATATTATTATATCTTCTAATAATAAAGTGCCCTTATTGATAAAGTGCAATGTGCATATAAATATTAGATGTAAACAACACCAGTATCTACATAATCAACATAACAATCACATCAATAAACAAAATTCACGCAAATATTCATAATAAGGTGATGAGTGCTACACCAATAATGAAGCCAAATATTATTTGATATAAAAAAATCAAGAAATTAATTAACCATAAAATAAAGAAAAAGTGAAAAATTATCCATATATATATAAAAAGATTATAATTCATAATAATAGGTCCCGCCAATCTTCACTAAAATCATCGACCACTACGACGAATCACTAAACTTCGGAAATTCCACTCAATAAAGAGGCTGGTGAACCGCAAAGACACAAAAAAAGAACCATCTGTGAAAACATACGAAAACATTATTAGTAAGGAGATTCCTCCTACCTAAATCTTAATAAGGCAATAATAAAAACCCCACCCTAGAACCCCTAAAATTTAATGATACCACATTAGAGAAAGGATCCAAAACCAAAACTTTCATTTAGTCCCAAAGGTGCCACTGTATTTAAACGAAAAATCCATCGACTTTCAATCTGCGCTAACCTTTTCCCATAATCTCCGCCTCTGATGCCCAGATGTATTTTGTCTATTCCACGAAATCGCAGCAATTTAGAATCACATTGATGATGTAACTTGAAATGCTTTGGAATAGTTTTCAAATGCATTATTTCCTTCTCATCTTTTGCCCTTTCAATGTCCCGTATATGCTCTCGAATCCTCCTACGGAACTCCCTGGTGGTCAGCCCAATATAAATTTTATTGCAGGGACATGTGGCATAATAGATGACACCTGTAGAAGTACAGGAAATATAATCCCTTATCTGAAAAGTACGAGTGCCTTCAGTATTGGTAAACTCCTTAGTTTTTCCACATTGGCACAGGCCTTACATGATCCACAAGGATAAGAGCCATTAACAGGAGATTTCTTCTCCTTTGTCACCTTATAATGGCTATGCACCAATAGGTCTTTTAAATTTTTGCCCGTCTAGCTGTTAAAATGGGTTTCTCAGAAATGCAAGATTTTAATTTTAGGTCTGTCTTTAAAATATTCCAATGTTTATTTACAATTGTATAGATCTCATCCCATTGTTTATTAAATGTAGTAATGATTCGAACCGTCTTATCTCCATCTTGCTTACCTTTTTCATTAGGACAAAGTAATTTTGATCTATTGGTGTGTAAGGCCATCTGTGTTCCCTTCTTTATCTGTTTATTGCTGTAACCCCTGCTTTTAAACCTTGCTTTCATTTCTTTTGCTTGAACATCATAATCATTATCTTTCGAGCAGATTCTTCTAAGTCTCAGAAACTGACCTTTTGGAATTCCATTAATTGTCGCTTTAGGGTGGGCTGAACTGGCATGTAATACTGAATTTACAGCCGTTTCTTTCCTATAGATGTTCGTCTGTAGCCTTCCCCCCTGATCCACCTCAATTTTCAAATCAAGGAAATCCAGCTCTCGTCCTGCACGAAAGGTAAGTTTGATGTTTAAATTGTTATTATTGAGTATCTGCATAAACTCTTGGAGTTCATCCAACGTACCATCCCATATAAATAGGATGTCGTCAATGTATCTCATCCAATTATATACCCTATCACTATATTTGATAGGGTCTTCCTGGAAAATCAATCTTTCCCATGCCCCCAAAAAAAGGTTGGCGTACGACGGGGCACACGTGGCCCCCATCGCCACACCTTGTGTTTGCAAGAAATATCGGTCTTTGAATACAAAAAAATTGTGATTTAGAATGAACTCCAAGAGTTGACATGAGGATGGATTGAAATCAACAGCCGAGTTTCTTAAAAGTAATAACCAGGAACCAGTTTTCAACGAATTTTTGTTACAACTCTTCCGTAGGAGGATTCGAGAGCATATACGGGACATTGAAAGGGCAAAAGATGAGAAGGAAATAATGCATTTGAAAACTATTCCAAAGCATTTCAAGTTACATCATCAATGTGATTCTAAATTGCTGCGATTTCGTGGAATAGACAAAATACATCTGGGCATCAGAGGCGGAGATTATGGGAAAAGGTTAGCGCAGATTGAAAGTCGATGGATTTTTCGTTTAAATACAGTGGCACCTTTGGGACTAAATGAAAGTTTTGGTTTTGGATCCTTTCTCTAATGTGGTATCATTAAATTTTAGGGGTTCTAGGGTGGGGGTTTTATTATTGCCTTATTAAGATTTAGGTAGGAGGAATCTCCTTACTAATAATGTTTTCGTATGTTTTCACAGATGGTTCTTTTTTGTGTCTTTGCGGTTCACCAGCCTCTTTATTGAGTGGAATTTCCGAAGTTTAGTGATTCGTCGTAGTGGTCGATGATTTTAGTGAAGATTGGCGGGACCTATTATTATGAATTATAATCTTTTTATATATATATGGATAATTTTTCACTTTTTTTTATTTTATGGTTAATTAATTTCTTGATTTTTATATCAAATAATATTTGGCTTCATTATTGGTGTAGCACTCATCACCTTATTATGAATATTTGCGTGAATTTTGTTTATTGATGTGATTGTTATGTTGATTATGTAGATACTGGTGTTGTTTACATCTAATATTTATATGCACATTGCACTTTATCAATAAGGGCACTTTATTATTAGAAGATATAATAATATTTTGTATTTTCATATATTAATAATGGCACTTTATTATTAGAAGATATAATAATATTTTGTACTTTTATATATGTATGTACACGGTGTAGTATTTATTATAGGTCCGCATTGTACAATTGAATTCACCTTTACTTCCTGGTGTGTCATGTGATCGCAAGTGCGCATGGTGATTCCACACTCCCGGTGGCTTTGCGTCCTTTCTCCACAGAGTTTGACATCCGGAATTGGCGGTCACCACGTGACTGCCCTTTCGGATGCCGGCCACGGGGTGAGGGCGGAAGTGTCTATTACGTGGAGGAGAGGGATTCGCCATGCGCCGGAAATGCGATAGCATGTACCCATGTGACTGCCGCTTCATTGTCGGATTGGTTGAACTAGCATTTTTAAACACCCCTATTTCCTGCCTCTCTATGCACTCCTCCTGAGGAAGCGGATTACGCGAACGCGCGTTGAGGAGCGTCTGTACCTAACCTCATCACCCTGCCATTATTAGGTAAAAATTGTTCTATTGCCGTTTATGTCACTTGGCGGTCTGAGGACCCTGATTCTCAAGTAATTGGTTTGTTTATTTATTGCATGTTTTTGCACGCCACTATGACCTATGATTGATAGTTAGCAGCTTGTCTGCGACTATGTTTATCACATTGGCAGTATATGGCACATGCTGCAACTACATATATGCACTTATTATTATCTTTCTAACTAGGCATTAGGCATCCCTTTAAGTATGCATTTAGGGTGAAGGTACTATACCTGCTGTGTCCTGTATTTTTATATATATTGGTTTTATATTCTTTGATCAATGTTTAATAAAAATTTATTTTTATGTATTATCAGTTGCTTTTCTGTTTTCATTTATATTAGTGTGTTGAGATTACATGATTGGGGAGTACTCTCAGTAAGTATATATAGGGTACGTTACACCCCTACTTTGACCGTCAGTGTAGTAATCTATGTACATTTGTGCTGATTTGTTGGTGCACAGCGGATAAATGGGGGTGTTTAAATAGAAAATCAGGATTACAGAACATATTAAAGGAGCCACATCAAAGGAACTTAGTAATACCCATGCTTGACCTGATTGGGGGTGTCAAGGCATTTTGAATTGACATGTAAAATCCCTAAAATTGGAGTTGACATGTAGAATCCCTAAAAGCTATCACGCTAGAAAGGCTGAACAAACCCAAGAAAGGCCAACTCAAGGCCAACTTGACAACTCAAGAAGCCTACTCACCCAAGAGGCCAGTGCTAGACACCGGATATATATAAGGGTTAAAGCGACAAAGAGACCTTACATGCTTTAATTAGATTGTTGTACATGTCTGTTCTTCCAGTTCAGATAGTTCCAGTTATTTTATTTATGTATAGATAATATCATATCATGCCTTACCTTACTTAGTGATGCATGGAAATGATGTGGCTGAGTGTGTGGGGCTACACGCCCCCCATGGCAGAATAAGCAGTTGCTCGAGATCCTAAATAGCTATGAGTAAGAGTCATTATCAGACCTGAAATGCTTAAGCAGTTTGACTAAAGATGGAGAAATTTTAACTTTTTCATATATGCCGCTGATGCTGGAGAAACTTTTCCATTGTTGTCCAGAGATAAAGGTTTGTTTTGCCAAGCTGGTATACATAGTACAGCCAGTTGTTTTGCAGGGTTAAAACTACTCCCAGACTCCCTTGACAGAAGATGACAATAATGTGATGGAACTGAATATTTTGTAGCAGAAAATCTTTTCTGGGTAAAATGTTCTCAAAGAGGTGGTCTCTCACTATAGTCTTTTTTCCCCCTGTAAAGCCCTATCAAGCAATTAGGAGTTATAATTCAACAGAAGTGTAAAAAATTTCCCTGGGACCCCAATCTCTCTCTTTATTGGCTCCTTCATACACCATGATCCACTTTGTAACCATCCCTCCTCTTTACTCATCTACAGTTATCCCTAGTATGCCTAAAGGTTTTTTTAACAGTGGAGATTGACCCTTTCAGGTGCTGGTACATGTCTGCTTCTCTGGTACAGTAGTTAACACATTTAATTCAGTATATATTCACATAAAAAATGTGTGTTGACCATTGTGGTATAGATCTGCATTTTCAGTGCTAACAATTAGCTTTAATTATGCAGCTACATCTCCACGTGACTGTCCTGGTCACATTTTAACTGCAGCTTTAAAATCTATTTATTTCTTTTACTCTCTTATATAGGGCATGTATTTGGAGTGTGGGAGGGAACCGGAGTACCCCCATGCAAACACAGGGAGAACGTACACTCAATGCAGATTTTTTCCTTGGTTTGGATTCAAACCTATAACTACAAGGCATCATTATTAACCACTGAGCCACCTACGTTATTTTTATAGTTAGGTAATATTGGGAAAGAAACGACTCAAAATGGTTCTTCTATTTTGAGATGTCATAAATAGTAACTGAGCCTAAGTTGAAGGGGTTGTGCACAATAATGATACTGAAGACCTATCCTAAGGATAAGTCATCAGAATGACGGGGGTCCAATTCTCTGCAGCCATGCTGATCGGCTGTTTGGAGGGGTCGTGGCACTCTTGTAATCGCTGCAACCTCTTCAGTGTTAAACTGCATACCATCTAGCTTGTAGTGGTGCTGCAAGTAATTACAGCTTCCTCTCCCATTCACTTGAATAGAACAAGCCATTGATATTACACTGCACTAGAGCGCAGGTAAGCATTAAAGAGGATGCAGCGCTCGCTCAAGTGTCACAACCCCACAAACAGCTGATCGGCAAGGGTGCCCGGAATTGGATCCCTGACGATCTGATATTGGTGACCTATACTGAGGATAGGTCATCAATATCATTACAGCGCACAACCCTTTTAATCAATTGCAGATCTCCAGATAACATTAAACATTGCAACTCTGCAAGTAAAATTTCTTAAAGGCCTAGCACAGTTTGCAAATGCACAGAGATCTTTGACAATTTCATCATAATTTCCCCATACAGAAGGCACAGATGGTTACAAAGAGCTCAATGAGATATATAAATCTGTATATCTATATAGGTCCTGTTTCTGACATATTGATTTTGTGATCACAGAGTCCTGGGTAACTGCAGAAGAAATCAGAAAAAAAAAAAAATTAATGTTAAAATGTCCCCTAAAGAGCACGTCAGATGTATTACATATGAACAGACAGGCTTATCCAGTCTTGTTTCATAAAAAATAAAATAAAAAATTACATTAAGTCCCATGTATCACCAGAAAAGAAAGTTATTGCCCTTGAAGACACATGTACTAAAAATGCAGAAAGTTTATCAGGAGATAAATAGCCCATTCTTGAACTGGTTAAGCTCTTCTATTAGAGCTAGGAGAATATTCTGATCTCAGCACATTTGACTCCTGCTCTTTTTTTCCGGTTTTAGGTTAATAAAGTATTATCACTGTATAAATGAAAAGTTATGCATATTAAAAAGGCACTTTATGCTTCAATTCCTCATTTTCAACACATTAGTTTGCAGGCAGTGAATGGGAACACTGTTGTTTACATGCACAGGCTAAAAACCCTGCAAATTAGATCATGCCTATGCAAAACTGGAGAACCCCTTTAAACAGTGTTAAAACTCATCATTTATTGAAGATACCCAATAGAGATGAATTTCCTGAAATCTGTTATGATTCAAATTCTATCGATTTGATTTGTCATAATAAGGGTCCATTCACACGTCCGTGAATGTGTCCGGATCTGTTCCGTAACGTTGCGTAGCAGATCCGGACCCATTCATTCTCTATGGGGCAGGCATTTCTGGAGCGTGCCCCCAAACTTACGTTCCGCAGCTCCGGAAAAAAATAGAACAAGTCCTATTCTTGTCCCCAATTGCGGACAAGAATAGGCAGGTCTATGGGGATGCCGGCAGGATGTATTGCGGATCTGCAATTTTCAGATCCGCAATACACTACGGACATATGAATGGACCCTAAATTTGACCTGATTTAAAAGTGCCCATATGCCCTGAAAAGTAGTATATTACTAGTGATGAGTGAGCATGCTCGACCAAGTATTGGTTTGGCTTGAGCATCGCTATGCTCGGCGCTCTGCTTTACTCGGCCGAGCACCACGTGTATTCGTTGCATTGCTCGAGTCTCCTCCCCACACGTTTGGCGCCTTCTAAGCAGCCAATGAAGGTCCAGGTAAGTAATTCCCCTCAGTGTAAGGCCATAGCAATGTTAGCTGTAAGACTTAGGCTATATGCACACGGCAGTGTTTTTTTGCGGCCTCCGTTCCGTTTTTTTTGCAGATCCGATGGTTTCCCATTCATTTCTATGGATCTGTTAAAAATATGGATTCCTCTTCCGTTGCCTGTCCGCGTCCGCTGTCCGCATTTCACGTCCGCAAAAAGAATATGGTATGTCCTATTCTTGTCCACAAAAAACGGTTTGCGGACCCATAGAAGTCAATGGGTCTGCAAAAAATGCAGATGGTTGCTTGGAAACCAGGGCACTTGTACAGGTACTTTAAGAAACTGGTTCCAGCCTTCCGTTTTTTTTGCGGATCCGCAAGAAAAAACGGAAGACACACGGAAACACAACCTACAAAATTTGCGGACACACGGAACGGATGTGGATGTGAAAAAAAAAGGAAGACGGATCCACGATTTGCGGACAGAAAAAAACAACTGCCACGTGCATGTAGCCTTACACTTATTGGCTGGCCGGAACATGTGATACCATTTCATATAGGAGCTGAGGTCCGGCGCACGGCTCATTCAGCGTCAGGGAGAGCAGACAGTAGGCAGGGACAGATAGTGTTTTGCTCTAAACTTACTGATTTCACTGCAAAAACCTTATTGAAAGACCTAACAGTCCTTTTAAGAACTAGAGTGTGTGTTTGACAGGAGTGCAGCACCTTTTTTTTTTATTTTTTAAGAAGGGGTTTGCTTCAGCACTATCAGGGACAGGCATGACCAGGAAAAGACAGAGCAGTGCAGGGCTTGAAAATCGCTTGTTTAAACTTCTAAAAGACATAAAGATTTCCGATTAGTGACATCTACAATACGCCATCATTAAGAAGTGTGTTGGGCAGATATTATAAAAAGGGGCTTATTCATTACAGTGTTCCTTGGTACTGAGATATACACTGTACCATCTTAAAGCAGTGTGTTGGGCAGACATTATAAAAAGGGGCTTATTCACTACAGTGTTCCTTGGAACTGAGATATACACTCCACCAATATATAGCAGTGTGTTGGGCAGACATTATAAAAAGGGGCTTATTCACTACAGTGTTCCTGCTACCGAGATATAAACTGCACCATCAGAGAAACTATTTGTTCGGGGGAAATTAACCTAACTTGTGCCACATCTGTGTGTGTGTTCAATCCGCAACAGTTATATTAAGCAGAGAAGGATTTATATTTTGGCCATAGTTAACTAGTTTTGGGCACATCTGTGAGTGCGTTTAGGCTGCAACTGTATATACAGTATTCCTGCAGAGAATACATTTTATTTGGGACAAATTTGTATCCAATATAGAACTACATTCGAATACAGTGTGTATTGTCAAAATAACATTGTCTCTGGGCTAGTGTAGTGCCAAAAATCTCTATTTCTCTGTCTCCAGTACATTACAGCAAGCCAATACAGTGTGTAATATAAAAATTTCATTATCTGTGGCCTACTGTAGTGCCGAAAATTTGTATTTCTCTGTCTCCAGTACATTACAGCAAGCCAATACAGTGTGTATTATAAAAATTACATTATCTCTGGGCAAGTGTAGTGCCAAAAATCTGTATTTCTCTGTATCCAGTACATTACAGCAAGCCAATACAGTGTGTATCGTAAAAATTACATTATCTGTGGCCTACTGTAGTGCCAAAAATTTGTATTTCTCTGTATCCAGTACATTACAGCAAGCCAATACAGTGTGTATTGTAAAAAATTAATTATCTGTGGCCTACTGTAGTGCCGAAAATTTGTATTTCTCTATCTCCAGTACATTACAGCAAGCCAATACAGTGTTTTGTAAAAAATTACATTATCTCTGGGCTAGTGTACTCCTGAAAATCTTTATTTTTTTTACAGTGCGTACTGTAAACATTTCATTTTCTGTGGCCTATTGTAGTGACGGAAATTTGAATTTCTCTGTCTCCAGTACATAATGGCAAGCCAATACAGTGTATATTGTTGCCAATCAGTGAGGTGGTGGTTAGGTCGAGTCAGGAGGATGAGCAGAGTTTGGAAGTGGAAGAGGAGGTGGTGGACGATGAGTTCGCTGAGCCAACATTGTTAGGTGAAAAGCTGATCCGTAGCACCGCAACAGTCTGGAAGAGGCAGTGGGGTTGCAAAAGGGAGACGTCGGACCACCCGAAATAGGCCCACAACCGTTACACCGAGCACACCCATGCGTAAATGTACCTTGCCAAGGGGTAGGTGTTCCGCAGTATTGCACTTTTTTGAGGAACGCGCTGACGACAAAAGAGTGGTAGTTTGCAACCTGTGCCGTACCAAAATGATCCGGGACATGAACACTAGCAACCTCACCACCATCAGCATGATCCACCACATGGCATCCAAGCACCCAAATAAGTGGGCCGAACGCCTGGGTCCACACTCTGCGGGTCCCACCACTGCCTCCACTTCCCCTGTGTTTTGCACTGCTGGCCAATCTCCTGTCGAAGGCGCAGGCCCAGATGCCCCTCGCCCTGCACCTGGACATTTGCATGAACCGTCAGCAACAACATCCACTTCCCTGTCCCAGCGCAGCGTCCAAATGTCAATAACACAGGCATTTGAACGCAAGCGCAAATACCCACCCACAGGTCATAACACTACATGCGAAACTTTCAAAATTACTGGCCCTTGAAATATTGCCATTTAGGCTGGTGGACACTGAGGACTTTTGCAGCCTGATGTCAGTGGCCGACCCTCAGTACGCAGTCCCCAGCCACCACTATTTTTCACGGTGTGCCCGCCTTACACCAGCATGTATCCCAGAACATTACCCATGCCTTGACTAACGCACTTACTGGGAAGGTCCACCTCACCATGGACACATGGACAAGTGCTGGTGGCCAGGGACGCTGCATTTTCCTGACCGCACATTGGCTGAATGTTGTGGAGGCCGGGAGTGAGCCAGACCCTGGGATGGCACAGGTGCTACCCACGCCCAGGATTGCTGGCCCTACATCCATCAAGGTCTCCGCCAGCAACTATTTTATTACTAGCTCCAACCCCCACTTCTCATCTTTCGCTACCTCCTCCTCCACTTCCACCTCCAAAAGCAGTCAGCCATCAGTCGCTAGCTGGAAGCAGTGTAGCACTGCTGTGGGTAAGTGTCAACAGGCCGTGCTGAAGCTGATCTGTTTAGGGGACAAACAGCACACCGCTGCAGAGCTGTGGCAGGGTATAAGGGACAAGACCGAGCTGTGGCTTTCGCCACTTAACCTAGAAACAGGCACTGTTTGTGTTTGAAAATGGGCGTAACTTGGTGGCGGCTTTGGAGCTCGGCGACCTGACACACATTCCATGCATAGCCTACGTCTTAAACTTAGTGTTTCAGTGGTTTATCAAAATCTACCCCAATTTGCAGGAGCTACTAGTAAAGCCGTGCCGCTTGTGTGCTCATTTCCGCAAGTCGTCCACAGCTTCAGCCGGCCTGTCAACGCTGCAGCAGCGCTTGCATCTTCCAGCTCACCGACTGTTGTGCGACGTGAGAACGCGGTGGAACTCTACGTTCTACATATTGGCCAGGCTTTGTGAGCAGCAAAGGGCAGATGTGGAATACCAGCTTTTAACATGGTCATTGCCTTTCCAGTCAACTGCCACTATTCACAAGCGAGGAGTGAGCATTGTCAGACTCATGTGAGGTTTTAAAAAACTTTGATGAATCCACACAGATGCTTAGTGGAGATAACGCTATTATCAGCGTAACCATCCCACTGCTGTCTACTCAAACGATGGCTGCTCACAATTAAGGAGGATGCTTTGAATGTGGCAGACGAGGTAATGGGGCAGAAGATGATACAGGGTGATAGCCAGACCTCCCCCAGGTCATCTTCTCAGTGCGAATTGGGCCATAAAGAGAAGGAGGAGGAGCTGGAGACACTTGCCTCTCCTACAGAGGCTAGAACCCATGGAACTTTAATTCCATCTGTTCAGCGTGGATGGGCAGAAGAGGAGGAGGAGGAGGATATGGAGAGTCATCCTGAAGTTGGCATCCACGTCTTGCCCGTTGGTACTCTGGCCCACATGGCTGACTTCATGTTAGGCTGCCTTTCCAGACACCCTTGCGTTATACGCATTTTTGTTAACACAGATTACAAAGAGAACTTCTCATCTCTCATTCCTGTGGTGGAGTAAAACCGTGCAATACCAGAAGGTACTTGTTGACAGATTGCTCCAGAATTTTCCATCTAACAATGCGGCCTCCAGAATCCGTACTTCCTTACGCAACCGAGGAAGGGAGAAAGGGGGAACACACAGTAGTTCCAACAGAGGAAGGGCAACACTTTCCAAGGCATGGGACACTTTCATGACACCTCGCCAGCAACCTCACCCTGAATTGCGGCCTAGTGCTACAAGGAGGGAAACGTTTTGGAAGATAGTGAAGGAATACATTGCAGACTGTGTCAGCATCCTAAATGATCCCTAAGTGCCTTACAACTACTGGGTGTCCAAGCTGGACACATGGCACGAGCTTGCGATCTACGCCTTGGAGGTGCTGCCTGCCCAGTGGGGTTCACTAGGCTTTAGGCCCTCACCTCCTATGCTTTATATGGTCTGCTCACCTGTAGGCCATCACTGCATTGTTTTATGGGGTTCACTAGGCTTCAGGCCCTCACCTCCAATGCTTTATAGGGTCTGCTCACCTGTAGGCCATCACTGCAATGTTTTATGGCGTTCGCTAGGCTTCAGGCCCTCACCTGCCGTGCTTTATATGGTCTGCTCACCTGTAGGCCATCGCTGCAATGTTTTATGGGGTCCGCTAGGTTTCAGGCCCTCACCTCCAATGCTTTATACCCTCTGCTCACCTGTAGGCCATCACTGCAATGTTTTATGGGGTTCGCAAGGCTTCAGGCCCTCACCTCCAATTCTTTATATGGTTTGCTCACCTGTAGGCCATCACTGCAATCTTTTATGGGGTTCACTAGGCTTCAGGCCCTCGCCTCCAATGCTTTATATGGTCTGCTCACCTGTAGACCATTACTGCATTGTTTTATGGGGTTTGCTAGGCTTCAGGCCCTCACCTCCAATGCTTTATACAGTCTGCTCACCTGTAGGCCATCACTGCAATGTTTTATGGGTTTCGCTAGGCTTCAGGCCCTCACCTACAATGCTTTATATGGTCTGCTCCTCTGTAGGCCATCACTGAAATGTTTTATTGGGTTCACTAGGCTTCAGGCCCTGACCTCCAATGCTTTATATGGTCTGCTCACCTGTAGGCCATCGCTGCAATGTTTTATGGGGTTCGCTAGGCTTCAGGCCCTCACCTCTAATGCTTTATACGGTCTGCTCACCTGTAGGACATCCCTACAATATTTTATGGGGTTCGCTCGGCTTCAGACCCTCACTACAAATTTTTATTGGGTCCGCTCACCTTCAGGCCCTCAACTATAATGTTTTAGATGGTAACCAGCACGCTCTTGCTCCATATGTTTTTGAGCTTCACCAGTAGGCCATCAATGATAATTTTTCAAGGGTGTGTATGATGTCCAACTTTATTTGTAATAAAGGGTGTATTGGAGTGTCGGTCCCTTGTAATTTTTGCCATCCCTTTCATTTAGTGCATAGGCTTTAGGAGTGCAGCAGTGTACCTGAACAATTGTAGCACCAAGTGAATAAGGCCCTCCTTTTTGTGATATACAGGCTGTATCGAAGTGCTTCTTCCTTATAATTTTTGGCAGCACTTGCACTGTTTATTCAATTAAATATACAGGAAAGAATGTTTCCTAACAATTTTACCTCTAAAAAAATTTTTTTTTTTGAGGGGGTGGGATTTTGGCCGCGATCTTGCCGCGTAAAAGTGGCAGACAACTGGGACAATATGATTCCCAGCAGCGACATTGGAGTCCAAGATGCACCCAGACATGGTCCCCATGCTGTTCCAGGTACATTTCGGTGGTGTTTGTCACTTTCTGACCTTTTCCAATGGACCAGGCACAATCCCCTCACCCGAGCAGGGGGTGCTTAGTTGTCTCCCATTGGCTTCTATGATACTCGTGTGCTCGGCCGATTGCACAAATATTGCTATGTGTTCGGACCGAGTACCTGAACACCCAAACACTTTGGTGCTCGCTCATCCCTATATATTACACTTAAGGGTCTCCTAAGTTTGTATTCAACCAGTTTCAAGCTCTTTAACTTTAAGACAGCTTTAGTGATGTCAATGTAACAGTGACATGCAGTATATGGTTATAGGTAAACACATGTTTCATGGTGGTAACAAGCAGCCTGTTTAAAAACAAACAGCACTGCCAGATTTTTTCTGCTTTTTAAAATTAAAAAGGTCTAAAAATTATGCTTTTTGGGGGCAGATGCCTGCCAGCAGGGCTGGGACAAGGTCCACCACCAACAGAGGCTGAGCTGCCCAAGTGCGGGCCCCCCCCCCCCCCCTCCAACTTGTGGATGACACTGCTATGGGGGATCTGTGATGGATGATACTGTTATTGGGGAATCTGTGGATGACACATATGTGTCATCCACAGATCCCCCCTCCCCATAACAGGGTCCATGTAGGAATGACCCCCAATACAAGGGGTGAGGCTGTGGGGTTGTATCTGCTTTTTTGATGACAGCGCCAGCGGGGCCCGTGCAGTGACTGTATTCTACTACACCCCCCCCCCCCCGACACTGTATATAATCTTAACTATATAACTGTAGTGATTTACTACAGTTATATAGTTAATAAGATTATATCCAGTGAGCAGGGGGGATGGGGGAATAGTAGAAAACTGTCACTGCACGGGCCCTGCTGTCATTATGAAATAGCATATGTGACCCCACCTCTTTTATTGGTGGTCATTCAGTAAATTAACCCTGTTTTGGGGGGGTGGGGGGTGTCTGTGGGACAAATATGTGTCATCCACAGATTCTCCCCATAATAGGGTTCATTTACTGAATGACCACCCAAATTGTGGTGACCCAATACATGGGAGTTGCATCTGCAGAGCTTTTCTATAATGCCACCCCACACTGTAGTGTCCCCCACACAGTAATGTCCGCCACACTGCCCCCCCGCACAGTAATGTCCGCCACACTGCCCCACACAGTAATGTCCGCCACACTGCCCCCACACAGTAATGTCCGCCACACTGCCCCCACACAGTAATGTCCGCCACACTGCCCCCACACAGTAATGTCCGCCACACTGCCCCCACACAGTAGTGCCCCCACACTGCCCCCACACAGTAATGTCCGCCACACTGCCCCCCACACAGTAATGTCCGACACACTGCCCCCACACAGTAATGTCCGCCACACTGCCCCCCACACAGTAATGTCCTCCACACTGCCTCCCACACAGTAATGTCCGCCACACTGCCCCCACACAGTAATGTCCGCCACACAGTAATGTCCGCCACACTGCCCCCACACAGTAATGTCCGCCACACTGCCCCCACACAGTAATGTCTGCCACACTGCCCCCCACACAGTAATGTCCGCCACACTGCCCCCCACACAGTAATGTCCGCCACACTGCCCCACACACAGTAATGTCTGCCACACTGCCCCCACACAGTAGTGCCCCCACACTGCCCCCCACACAGTAATGTCCGCCACACTGCCCCCACACAGTAATGTCCGACACACTGCCCCCACACAGTAATGTCCGCCACACTGCCCCCACACAGTAATGTCCTCCACACTGCCCCCACACAGTAATGTCCGCCACACTGCCTCCCACACAGTAATGTCCGCCACACTGCCCCCACACAGTAATGTCCGCCACACAGTAATGTCCGCCACACTGCCCCCCACACAGTAATGTCCGCCACACTGCCCCCACACAGTAATGTCTGCCACACTGCCCCCACACAGTAATGTCCGCCACACTGCCCCCCACACAGTAATGTCCGCCACACTGCCCCCACACAGTAATGTCCGCCACACTGCGCCCCACACAGTAATGTCCGCCACACTGCGCCCCACACAGTAATGTCTGCCACACTGCCCCCCACACAGTAATGTACCCCACACATCCCCTCAACCACACAGTAATGTCCGACACACTGCCCCCCACACAGTAATGTCCGCCACACTGCCCCCACACAGTAATGTCCTCCACACTGCCCCCACACAGTAATGTCCGCCACACTGCCTCCCACACAGTAATGTCCGCCACACTGCCCCCACACAGTAATGTCCGCCACACAGTAATGTCCGCCACACTGCCCCCACACAGTAATGTCCGCCACACTGCCCCCCACACAGTAATGTCCGCCACACTGCGCCCCACACAGTAATGTCTGCCACACTGTAGTGTCCCCCACACAGTAATGTCCGCCACACTGCCTCCCACACAGTAATGTCCGTCACACTGCCCCCACACAGTAATGTCCGCCACACTGCGCCCCACACAGTAATGTCCGCCACACTGCGCCCACACAGTAATGTCTGCCACACTGCCCCCACACAGTAATGTCCCCACACCCCCTCAACCACACAGCAGTTCCCCCACATAGTAATTTGTCATGCCCCCCTCTTGTCATAATCCCTCTTCTTGTCATGCTTTTTCTGCCCCCTGTCATTCTCCCCCATCTTTTCATGCTCTTTTACCCCCCATGTTGTCATGCTCTTTCTGCCCCCCATGTTGTCACAGACTTAATGAAAGGGGGCCCGGCATTTTCACTGTACTTAATGCCGGGCCTCGTCAGAGCGCTCCTCTCACCTCCATTATGGTCACTGCTCCAGGCTTCCGGGATCAGGCCCCAGCGCTGCCTCACATTAAGCAGTTGGGCGGAGCCTAACGGAGGTCCGTTAGGCTCCGCCCACCTGCTTACTCTGTTTCTAGTTAGAGCCTGAGGCAGCGGGCCTGAAGCAGCATAATGGAGGTGAGAGGAGCGCTCTGACGGGGCCCGGCTCAGGGAATGACAGGAGGGAGCGCTGAGCGGTTCCCCCCTGTCAGTCCCTCTCCCTCTCGCCGGCCCATGCCTGCGCCCTGAGGCTGGAGCGCCTGCCCCTGCCTGCCAGTGCTTATACACACATGGAAGAAGCAATGTGAATCGAACCAATAAATCAAGCACACTCTCTAATCTGTGATCAACTGAATTAAAAAAAGCTAAAAACTTAGAATTAGTTTTTTCTTAACCCCTTCTCGACATCTGTTGTACATACATGGCAGTTGTCAGGTCTTTAATAGCTGCTGGGTACCTGCTGTTTCATATAGCAGGCACCCATGTCTAATGTCTGCGATCTGTGGTAATACCAACTGTGGACGTTTAACCCCTCAGATGTCGTGGTCAAATGTGACCAAACAAGGCAATTGGCAACTGAGCTATGGCCACTATATGTCATCTGATGCTTTCTCAAGGCTGTAGGCCAGTTGCTTTTTGCTTTGTTTTATTCCCTTATGCATCATGCACCTTCTTTAACCCCTTAAGGATGCATGACGTACCGGTATGTCATGGTTCCGGAGTCCTTAATGACCCATGACGTACCGGTACGTCATATCTTTAAAAGGAGTGTGCGGCACAGCGGGGGTTAATAGGAACAGGATGTCCGCTGAAATCATTCAGCGGGCATCCTGTCACAACGCCCGGGGGGGTCATGTGACCCATCTGTAGCGGCGATCGCAGAAAACCGCAGGTCAATTCAGACCTGCAGTTTGCTGCGCTTTCTGCGATCTCTGATCCCCGCGGTCTGTGTCCACAGGGATCAGAGACTAAATGTTCCCCAAGTTTTATATTGTATATTATATATTACATTTTATATTAACCCCCCCCCCTGCAGCCTCCAATCATATTGTGGCTGCGGGGGTGCAGGGGGGGTGGTTGCGGGAGGCGCGGGCGGTACAGGAGGCGGTGTGGCAGGCATAATAGCGATTCCCAGCCCGCCTCCTCTGTAATGTTTACCTGGTGGTCCAGTGGCTTTAGCAGAGTGTCAGCACATTGCTGACATTCTGCTAAAAACAAAAATTGCTGACATCTGTGCTGCAGATGTCAGCAGTTTTAACCCCTTCCATGCTGCAGTTCTGTGCCTTTGCAGCCCCCCGACAGGATGGGATCACAGAGGGAGGGAGCCCCCCTCCCTCCCCATCACCCGCTGCTCTGTTCTGGCAGCGGGTAATGGTTACCATGGCAGCAGGACACTTTTAGAGGCGTCCTGCTTGCCATGGTACTGTAAGTCTAATCAGACTTCTGCTAAAGGCAAAAGTCTGATTAGACTATGTAAAGTAAAAAAAATACAGTGCAGTACACTATATAGTGTACTGTACTGTAGTAGATAGACACCAGATCCACTGGATCTACAAGAACCAAGTGGGTCTGGGTCAAAAAAAAAGTAAAAAAGTGAAAAAAAAGTAAAAATTAAAAAAACACATATCACTGAATAAAAATTAAAAAAATTAAATACACTACACATATTATGTATCGCCGCATCTGTAAAAACCTGCTCTATAAAAATATCACATGACCTAACCCCTCAAGTAAATACCGTAAAAAAATGGTGTAAAAAAGCCTTTTTTTGTCACCTTACATCACAAAAAGTGTAATACCAAGCGATTAAAAAGGCGTATGCCTCTCAAAATAGTAGCAATCAAACTGCAAACAATGAGCCCCTGCCTAAGATAATCGCCCAAAAGCTGAAAAAACTATGGCTCTCAGAACATGGAGACACTAAAACATGTTTTTTTTTTGTTTAAAAAATTATATTATTGTGTAAAACTTACATAAAACAAGTATACATATTTACTATCGCTGCGTCCGTAATAACCTGCTCTATAAAAATATCACATGAACTAACCCCTCATGTTAACACCGTAAAAAAATAAAAATAAAAACGGTGTGAAAAAAGCCATTTTTTGTCACCGTACATCACAAAAAGTGTAGTACCAAGCAATTAAAAAGTCATACGCACCCCAAAATATTGCCAATCAAACCGTCATCTCATCCCACAAAAATCATACCCTACCCAAGATAATCACCCAAAAACTGAAAAAACTAGGGCTCTCAGACTATTGAGACTCTAAAACATGATTTTTTTTGTTTAAAAAATGAAATCATTGTGTAAAACTTACATAAATAAAAAAAGGATGCATATTAGGTATCACCACGTCCATAATAACCTTCTCTATAAAAATACCACATGATCTAACCTGTCAGATGAATGTTGTAAATAACAAAAAATAAAAACGGTGCCAAAACAACTATTTCTTGTTACCTTGCCTCACAAAAAGTGTAATATAGAGCAACAAAAAATCATATGTACTATGAAATAGTACCAACAAAACTGACACCCTATCCCGTAGTTTCTAAAATGGGGTCACTTTTTTGGAGTTTCTACTCTAGGGGTGCATCAGGGGGGCTTCAAATAGGACATGGTGTCAAAAAACCAGTCCAGCAAAATCTGCCTTCCAAAAACTATATGGCATTCCTTTCCTTCTGCGTCCTGCCGTGTGCCCGTACAGCAGTTTATGATAACATATGGGGTGTTTCTGTAAACTGCAGAATCAGGGAAATAAGTATTGAGTTGTGTTTGTCTGTTAACCCTTGCTTTGTAATTGGAAAAAAATTATTAAAATGGAAAATCTGCCAAAAAAGTGAAATTTAGAAATGTTATCTTTATTTTACATTAATTCTTGTGGAACACCTAAAGGGTTAACAAAGTTTGTAAAATCAGTTTTGAATACCTTGAGGGGTGTAGTTTCTAGAATGGGGTCATTTTTGGGTGGTTTCTATTATGTAAGCCTAACAAAGTGACTTCATACCTGAACTGGTCCTTAAAAAGTGGATTTTTGAAAATTTCTGGAAAATTTCAAGATTTGCTTCTAAACATCTAAGCCTTGTAACATCCCCCAAAAAATAAAATATCATTCTTATGTAATGAAGAATGGGGTGATTCACATTAATAATGCATTGAGCTGTATAACTTTAAATACTACAAGATTAAATAAATTAAATAAATCATGGTTACACTAGAATCCCAGACTATTTTAGTTGAGGATCATTACATAAAATGCTTAATTTACACTGATCCCAGATATCATGTAAATTTCTATTAAAATGGTTCATTTCTTATAGTCAATACAAAAACGTTGGATGCTATTCTGATGTTTCATGGTTTTTTGACTTAGATTTATTTATGTTCTTTTACTCTCTCTACTAGGAATAGCTGTTTTATTGTTGTAGCTTCATTATTGTATTCATGTTTTATGTATTTTCATAACTGAAAATATAAAAGAAGCTATTTTAAAGAACAGTAATAAGTAATAACCAGGGAGCAAGTGGGGGTAACAATAATTTGACATTTACTGCAGAACAGAAAAGATTAATCTCTTAACATAACCCGTCATCATTACAGGTGATAAATATGGGTTTTAAACCTTTCACAAGCACTTGATTATTTATCTTTGAGCTTGGTGTATAGAAGATTATAATTCATTCTTTATAGGATTGTCTATTTTGTTCCCCAAATTGTCTACAGAAGTCTTCTGACTAATATAACATCTGTACCAAATTCTACTAATTAAGATCCCTCTCAATCCAATACTCTTTCTTTTAAATATTTTTCAATTGAAGTTGCATAAAACATCTCTTATGTTTGCCTGACATATATTTACTGCAGCCAGATGTCTTATAGCAACATTTTTGAAACAATATGTTGTCCCTTCTAGACAGGATTTGGTGGATAAAGTGAAGGATGTGAGGAGTATGGAGTACCTTATAGCTCTCTTATTCAGGAGTACTAGGCTTTACATGATCAATAGAATATTACATTTAGGGTAGCTAATGGGTAGCTATGAATAGTGATGGATGAACATCAGCCGGGACATTTAAAGAATGCGAACATGCGTTCGTGATCAAATGTTCGCGAATCGCATGTTCGCGGTGGGCCCCATTCACTTTAATGGCAGGCAAACCTGAAAAACATTCAGGTCATATTTGCAGCCACCAAATACTTACGAGAAGTGCACAAATAGTCCCACAACATGGATAGTGACATACCAGAGGGGGATCAATGGCAAAAATTCCCACAAAAAATATGTATTTTAATCAGGGTCCATTTTTATGCATCTTAAAGGTAAACTCTTAAAAATGTGCCCTGCTGGAGCCTAGAACATTTTTATTTTAGGCCATTGGAGTACTAGCCCCAAAAATTAGGCATTCAGAAAAGAAAAGAACAGAACATGACAGAAAAGAACAAGTGATTATGTGTCTGGAGGTATATTAGACGGTCAGTGGATAACAACTTTACTGTAGGTCAGTGGTAGGCCAGTGGTCGTCACAGGTGTTGAATTCCTTTGAGATCGATGCCTCATTTATTTTTAGAAATGAGAGGTAGTCCACACTGTCGTGAGCTAGTTGAGTGGGCTTATCGGTCCCGATCTCCCCTGCTGCGCTGAACATCCTTTCGGACAGGACACTCGACAAGGGGCAAGCCAAGAGTTCCATGGCAAATTGTGCCAGCTCTGACCACAGGTCAAGCCTGCACACCCAGTAGTCCAGGGGTTCCTCGCTTCTCAGAGCATCCACATCGGCCGCTAACCCGATGTAGTTGGACACCTAAATGAACCAGAACCTCCATAATATATAAATATGAGAACGCAGGTGCACGCTACCTTGGCTGAAACACAATGTAATACATATAACTACAAGTAGCAGCACACTGCTTGTCAATTTCACAAAGATATGAGCAAACGATGATGTAAAATAAACTGCATTATTGCTATACTTACTGTTAGAAAAAATAGAAGCTCTTTGCGCATATTATTTATCAAAAATATGTCGGGCCCATCTACTGGTCGACAAGGTGGCTTCCATCAGATGGGGCCTACTCTAACACATGCCTCTCCTGGGCTAACAGCCTACAATATGGGCAAAGTAGGACCCAGCTATAAGTTACATGCCTCTCCTGGGCTTCCAGCCTACAATACGGGCAAAGTAGAATACAGCTATGTAATCCTGCTAATTAAAAGCACCTGGAAAATGGGCTGTGGTGCATGGTTCAAAATCACCAACAGTGGGCGCCACCCCCAGCAGTATTATCAAAGGGAAAGAAAAAATAATTGAACCAGTACCTCCATAATGTATAAATATGAGAATGCTGGTGCACGCTACCTTGGCTGAAACACAATGTAATACATAGAACTACAAGTAACAGAACACTGCTTATCAATTGCACAAAGATATAAGCAAAAGATGAATGTAAAATAAACTGCATTATTGCTATACTTACTGTTAGAAAAAATAGAAGCTCTTGCACATATTATTGATCAAAAATATGTCGGGCCCATCTACCGGTCGACAAGGTGGCTTTCATCAGACAGGACCTACTCTAACACATGCCTCTCCTGGGCTAATAGCCTACAATATGGGCAAAGTAGGACCCAGGAGAGGCATGTAACTTATAGCCGGGGGTCTAAGTACGTTGCCACCCAGTTCTGGTCCTTGCCCTTTATGCTTTTTATACGGGGGTCCCTCTTCAAACAATGGAGCATGAAGGCCCACATTGGCACTAAATTGGAAGTGGTGAAGCGCCCTGGCACCTGCTCATCGCTCAGGAGAATGTTGTCCTTGGCCTCCTCCCCCCAGCACCGAACAACACAAGGGATCCCCGAAAAGTTTAAAGTCCCCCTCAAAGCCTGCTCTTCTTTCTCCTCCTTCTCCTCCTCCTTGCCCCAGCCACCACCCTCCTCTGACTCCACTTCAGACTCCTGCTAATTTGTCTCAGCTCCTGCTTCTTGATGGCTTGATTAATGACACGACGCAATGTATGCTCCAGAAAGAAGGCGTAGGGTACGATGTCACTAATGGCGCCCTGGCTGCGACTGACCAGTTTGGTAATCTCACCAAATGTCCGCAGAAGTCTGCATGCGTCGCGCATGAGCAGCCACTGGCATGGTGAAAAGAAACAAAGCTCCCCAGAACCTGTCCTGCTGCAGAGTTCATACAGGTAGCCGTTAACGACACGTTGCTGCTAGAGCATCCTATCAAGCATATACAAGGTGGAGTTCCAGCGCGTCGGGCTGTCACAAATCTGATGGTCAGGTGGTGTCGCCGCTGAACGTCAACAAGGCGAGCCATGGCCGTGTAAGATCTTCTAAAATGGCAAGAGATTTTCCGGGCCTGCCTCAAGACGTCCTGGATCCCAGGGTATTTGGTATAGTTGCTTCACAACTAAGTTCAGGACGTGTGCCGTGCACGGCACGTGTGTCATTTTGCCCAATTTCAGCGCGCTCAGCAGATTGGCACCATTGTCGCACACCACTTTACCAACTATGAAATTGAGCAGGTTTAGCCACTGATCGGCCTGTGACCGCTGAGCTGAAAGCAGTGCAGTACCGGTGTGGCTCTTAGCTTCCAGGCACAACAACTGCAGCCCAGCATGGCAACGTCTCACCTGGCACGTCGAATAGGTTCTCGTGAGCTTGGGGGGCGCAGCGGAAGAGGATGGAGTAGGAGAAGAAGAAAAGGCAGGCCTGTGTGCAATCCATGGCAGTAACACCAAATCCACATGGGAGCCACAGGTTACATGCTTGACGACCGTCAGAAGGTTCACCCAATGGGCAGTAAAGGTTATGTAACTTCCCTGCTTGTGTATGCTAGACCATGTGTCTGTGGTCAGAGATGTATCTTTGCACCCACACTGTGTGCCAAAGATATATTCACTTGCCGCTGAACGTGGCCATATAGCTCTGAGTTGCCCTTCAGGGAGAAATATTTCTGTCCGGGGACCTTCCATTGCGGTGTGCAGTGGCCACACATTTTCTAAAGGCCTCTGAGTCCACTAGTTTATATTGCAGTAGTTGACAGGCTAGCAGTTCTGACAAGCCAGCAGTCAGCCATTGGGTAAGAGGATTATCCGGCATGATCAACTTTTTACGCTCAAACATTTGGGCCACGGAAGCCTGACTTCTGCCGTATGAATGCGACAACAGCACAATGGAGGGTGGAGTTGAGGACAAATGGGAGGAGAGAGTAGAAGGAGAAGAGGCAGGACGTGGAGCGCCGGGAGTGTGGCTTTGTGGGTTCTGACGGCTCTGCTCCCACTGGGCTCGATGATGGGAGGCCAGGTGTCTTCTTAAGGCAGCCGTCACTAGGTGACTGTTCGGCTTACCGCGATTTTTGCGTTGACAGCACAGGCTGCAGTTGGCAACACTATTGTCATCAGGTGACACATTAAAAAAAGCCCACACTGCGGAGCCATGTACCGGCATCCTGGGAGCGCCAGATGTGACCGTGCATGGTGGATGGCTCGCTCCAGATACATTTGCAGTCTGCTTTTTGCCTCCTGTGCCCTGCGAGCACTGACTGCTTCTCCTCCTTCTACTCCTTCTCTGCTGCTCCATCTCTCCCTCTGAACGGTGGGTGGCAGCTGTTGCTACCTCCTCTTCCTCATTCGAAGCCAATAATGGCTGCACATCGGTAAGGTCTGGGAATGGATGGGAAAATAATTCCTCTGACTTGAGTGGAGGGGCTATGGTGGTGGTGGTGGTGTCTTTGGGGGTGCACACAGCAGAGAGTAAGGAGGGTGCAGATACAGAGGATGAGGAGGGTGCAGAAGCGGAATGCTGAGTGAGCCACTCGGCCAACTCTAGTGCATCCTTCGAAGTAATTGCACGCACCTTCTCCAACTTCCCAATTAGGCTCCAGCCTGGTGCACCTGCCAGACCGCTACCAACCCTATGGAACTGCCTGCCTCTTCCCCTGCCTGTCATCTTCAATATGTCCCTGTGCCTAGAGAAGAGCAGTATTTGTGGAAGCAGGTATATAGCAGCCCCCAATCAGTATTTTGTGGAAGCAGGTCTATCACAGCCCTTAATCAATATTTGGTGGAAGCAGGCATATGAATCACCTTAATCAGTATTTTGTGGAAGCAGGTATCTCGCAGGCCTTAATCAATATTTGATGCAAGCAGGTACATCAAACCCCTTAATCATCATTTTGTGAAAGCAGTTATCTCGCAGGCCTCAATCAGTATTTGGTGGAAGCAGGTATATCAATCCTCATAATCAGTATTTTGTGGAAGCTGGTCTATCAAACTGCATAATCAGTATTTTGTGGAATAAGGTGTATCACAAGCCTCAATCAATAATTGGCGGAAGCAAGTATATCAATCCCCTTAATCAGGATTTTGTGGAAGCAGGTGTATCGCAGGCCTCAATCAGTGTTTGGTGGAAGCAGGTATATCAAACCCCTTAATCAGTATTTTGTGGAAGCAGGTGTGTCACAGGCCTCAATCAGTATTTGGTGGAAGCAGACATATCAATCACCTTAATCAGTATTTTGGGGAAGCAGGTGTATCGTATGCCTCAATCAGTATTTGGTGGAAGCAGGTATATCAATCCCCTTAATCAATATTTTGTTGAAGCAGATATCTCGCAGGCCTCAATCAGTATTTGGTGGAAGCAGGTATATCAATCCCCTTAATCAGTATTTTGTGGAAGCTGGAATATTTCAGGCGTCAATCAGTATTTGGTGGAAGCAGGTCTATCAAACTGCATAATTAGTATTTTGTGGAAGCAGGTGTATCGCAGGCCTCAATCAGTATTTGGTGGAAGCAGGTATATCAAACCCCTTAATCAATATTTTGTGGAAGCAGGTGTGTCGCAGGCCTCAATCAGTATTTGGTGAAAGCAGGCATATCAATCACCTTAATCAGTATTTTGGGAAGCAGGTATCTCACAGGCCTCAATCAATATTTGGTGGAAGCAGGTATATCCATCCCCTTAATCAGTATTTTGTGGAAGCTGCTGTATTGCAGATCTCAATCAATATTTGGTGGAAGCAGGTATTTCAATACCCTTAAAGGGGTTATCCAAGTTATATTTATTGATGACCTATCCTCAGGATAGGTCATCAATATCAGGTCGAGGGTCCGACACCCGGCACCCCCGCCGATCAGCTGTTTGAAGAGAAGCAGCGCGTGCCAGCGCTGCCTCCTCGTCATGCTTACATGCTGGCGTTGCATCTGCAGCGGTGAGCATGTGTAATTACACTAAGCCGTTCCATTCATTTCAATGGGACGGCTCTGTAGTATACACAGAGCCGTCCCATTGAAATGAATGGAACGGCTTGGGTGTAATTACACATGCTCACCGCTGCAGATGCAACGGCCAGCATGTAAACATGACGAGGAGGCAGCGCTGGCACGGCGCTCGCCTTCTCTTCAAACAGCTGATCGGCGGGGGTGCCGGGTGTCGGACCCCCGCCGATCTGATATTGATGACCTATCCTGAGGATAGGTCATCAATAAATATAACTTGGATAACCCCTTTAATCAATATTTTGTGAAAGCAGGTATATCGCAGGACTCAATCAGTATTTGATGGAAGCAGGTATATCAAACCCCTTAATCAGCATTTTGTGAATGCAGGTATCTTGCAGGCCTCAATCAGTATTTGGGGGAAGCAGGTATACCAATCCCCTTAATCAGTATTTGGTGGAAGCTGGTATAATGCAGGCATCAATCAGTATTTGGTGGAAGCAGGTCTATCAAACCTCTTAATCAGTATTTTTGGAATCAGGTGTACCGCAGGCCTCAATAAATATTTGATGGAAGCAGGTATATCAATCCCCTTAATCAGGATTTTGTGGAAGCAGGTGTATCACAGGCCTCAATCAGTATTTGGTGGAAGCAGGTATATCAATCCCCTTCATCAGTATTTTGTGGAAGCAGGTGTATCGCAGGCCTCAATCAATATTTGGTGGAAGCAGGTATATCAATCCTCTTAATTAGTATTTTGTGTAAGAAGGTGTATTGCAGGCCTCAATCAATATTTGGTGGAAGCAGGTATATCTATATCCTTAACCAGTATTTTGTGGAAGCTGTTATATCACAGGCATCAATCAGTATTTGATGGAAGCAGGTCTATTAAACCCCTCAATCAATTATGTGGGAGGAGGTATATCAATCCCCTTAATCGGTATTTTGTGGAAGCAGGTATATCACACCACTTATTTTGTTTGCACAACATTTATATCACACAACCCTGTATATTGCAGCCGTCAATCAGTATTTTGTGGAATCAGGTGTATCACAGGCCTCAATCAATATTTGGTGGAAGCAGGTATATCAATCCCCTTAAACAGTATTTTGTGGAAGCAGGTGTATCCCAGGCCTCAATCAATATTTGGTGGAAGCAGGTATATCAATTTGGTGGTCTATCAAACCCCTTAATCAGTATTTTGTGGAAGCAGGTGTATCCCAGGCCTCAATCAATATTTGGTGGAAGCAGGTATATCAATTTGGTGGAAGCAGGTATATCAATATCCTTAATCAGTATTTTGTGGAAGCAGGTATATCACACCCTTTAATTATTCTTTTTTGCCACAACAGTTATATCACACTACCCTGTTTATTTGGGGCAACAAGTTACATGTATATCGCAGCCGTCATTCAGTATTTTGTGGAAGCAGGTATATTGCACCCCTCAATCAGTTTTTTGGGGGGGCAACAGGTATATCACACCCATTGCAAATAGTTGTTCCAATAGCGCTTGTCCCTCTAAATACCTGGGGTTTCGCAGCAGAACCACACACAACTGATGCACAATACAAATGCACTATATACTTTCTATGTTAGAAAGTATATTATAGGTATATCACAACCCTCAATCACTTTTTTTGGGGGGCAACAGGTATATCACACCAGTTGCAATTAGTTATTCCAATAGCGTTTGTCCCTCTATATACCTGCGGTATCGCAGCAGAACCACACACAACTGCTGCACAATACAAATGCACCATAATCTACTTTCTATGTTAGAAAGTATATTATAAGTATATCACACCCCTCAGTATGTCACACCTATCGATAGCACACCTATACCAAATCTTAAAAGGACTTTTGTGGCCCTAAAAGTCTTTCCCTGCTCCACAAAGCAACCACTTCCTACACTGGCAAAATATAGAATGTAAAATGGCTGCCAGATCTGGTTCTTTTTTAGGGTGGGAGTGTGTCCATTTGCTGAAATGTCTTAAATGTCTCAGCAATGGGCGTTATGGAAACAATGTAATGTACTTAACTGTGCAGTGGCCCAAGATTCTACTATAACGTGAAAGAGCGCACTACTTTTACACCGTATGCTGGTTCCACATAGATTGCTAGAGAACCAGTTCTCTTATATGCTGATACAAGTAGTGGGCCCATGACAGAATGGAGAGGGTGTCAGCAGTAAGTTTGTGTTGATGTCACTGTATATTTTTCCCTTCTTCTGATCCATCATAAAAGCAACCCCAAAAAAAGGATTCTGTCTTTTGAGCATCCAACTTTACGAGGTCAGTATTTGGTCAGTAATTTATCAGTATTGCTAAGGCCAAAAAAACAGGAGTGGGTCCAAAACAGAGATGACACATGATGCGTTTTGTACCCACTCCTACTTTTGGTTTCCAAACCAAGAGCAAATCCTGATAAAAAATACTGACCGGCTGATAGATGCATCATGCTCAATTTTCATGAGTGTTGGCTATATGCCTCTAAAATCAGTTTTATTCAGATGGAAAAGGAGTCCTGCATGCAGGACTTTAATGGCCTCTATCACACGTTATGTATGTGGTCATTTTTTGCATCAGTATTTCATCAGTACTAGTAAGACAAAAAACTGAGATAAATAAATATAGAAATAAATAATGGGAATATTTGCATGTCTGCTTCGTTTTTGACCCACTCATGCTTTTGGCTTCCAAAACCAGAGCAAATCCTGATATAAAATAGGGACCGTGTCACAGAGGCCTTATCGATGCTCCCAAGGATCTGTTGTGCTTTTATTTTTCAGTTGTTCTGACAGATCAGAAGAAGGGTAAAATAAACGGTGATGTCAACAAGGCCAAACAGGGACACTAGCAGCCCCGTCAAACAGTGAGAGAGTAGAAACAGCATGAGAAGTCAACATAGTGGCCCTATCACAGAGTGAGAAGGGTGGCAACAGCATGAGGAGTCAACACAGTGGCCCAGGATTGTAGTACCAGCAACTTGGCCTGGAGCAAATTCAGCTTCTGTGCCGTTGGATGAGTGCACACATACTGTTGTCTTTCTGATTGATTGCTGGCGAAATGAGTGACAAGGAGCAGGAGGAGAAAGAGCATCAGGACCAGTAGATGATAGGAAGGAAAAACAGCTCTCTTCTGCTGAGGTGGTGGAGCCTTTACTGTTGGAAAAGGGTAGCCATCCACTAGGAGATGCCTCAGGCTGTACCACAACATTAGTGCCATGGTTTTCTCAGGCCACTTTATGGTGACTCCCCATGTGTTGATGCAGAGCCATGGTGCCAACATTGGAACTCTGGCCACTCTTCAATTTCTGCCCACAGATTCTACACATGGCCACACTGACGTCCTCCAGTGACTTGATGAAAAATTCCCACACCGGCGTGTGTGGAATTTTACCCCCACTATTGCATGCTGCTGCCTCTGTGAACCCGTGCACTGCTAGTTGTTTCCGGGCAAGTAGACTCCTGAGTTGCAGACAGTTTACCTGGGGCACGTTTGGCTTCAAATATCACACTGCTACCTTCCTGCTGACTCACGACCACGCTTGCACCCTGCTGGTTCACTTCATGTCTCATGTGTAAGCTACCACCCTCACCCCCTGACAATGATGATGAAGCCCCCTCTTCACCCGCTTCCACATGCGATCAGCTACATCATCATCCAATGCTGTCTGCATGTCACTGATGTCACCCTCACCAATCTCATGGCTGCATGCCTGACCGCTCACAACACCTGCTCCCATACAACTCTCATAGTCGCTACTTGCCTACCTACAGGAGAAAACAGCGGATCTCTGCTCCAAATCCTGGGCAGTAGCTGCTGACTGTTCTCAACAAGCTCGTCCTCGCTAAAACGTGGAGCAGAGCCGTCAGCATACAATACGGACTCCTGACCAGAAGGGGCACAAAAAGAAAGTTGCAGGTTTCATGACAGGTGGGGGCACAGAGTTTGTTCCTTTTTATGCCAACTTAGCGTGGTGTCAGAGCAACCCACTGTCTCCTGTGTGATATCAGTTGAGATGATGTTGAAGACCGAGTCAACCATTCAAGGACAGCTGGGTTGATGGTCAATAAACGACCACTGGATGACACTGGCAACTCTGGCCTGTTGCTGTGACTGCTGCTACCACCCCCCTTCTTCTGCTGCCACTGCTGCCATTTCCAGACATTTTTTGCCACTGTCTGTCCCCTTGGTAGGCCCTGACAGTAACTATAAGTGTAAAATAGCAGTAGCATTAGACTTCTTTTTCCCTCCAATTAGAGAATCAAGGCCTAATGGAATTACTTATCTATAAAAAAAGGTGGGAAATCAAATAACTGAATAACTGTAAAAATAGACCACTATTTCACCGCAATTACAAAATCAAGGCCTAATGAAATTACTTATATATAAAACAATGTCAACACCCTAAAAGCAGCAGTATTACATAGCAACATAGTTTAAGGCTAAAAAAAGACATCTGTCCATTCAGTTCAGCCTGTCAGCCATACCTCCAGCTCCAGTAAAAATGCAAAAAAAGGACTATGTTCTCATCATGAGCATCTATGCCCCTTTTGATGCAACCCATTATCTTATTGGCCTTGGCAGCAGCTGCCTGACACTGGTTTCTATAGCTTAGTTTGCTGTTCACTAAAATTCCTAGGTCTTTTTCCATGTCAGTGTTACCCAGTGAGTTACCATTTAGAATGTACTGGTGACTTGCATTATTCCTTCCCATGTGCATAACCTTACATTTGTCAGTGTTAAACCTCATCTGCCACTTCTCTGCCCAAGCCTCCAATCTATCCAGATCCATCTGTAGCAGTATACTGTCCACTTCTGTGTTAATTACTTTACACAGTTTAATGGCATCTGCAAAACATGATATTTTTGGGGTTCTATATCAGAAGTCAACATAGTGGCCCTATCACAGAGTGAGAAGGGTGGCAACAGCATGAGGAGTCAACACAGTGGCCCAGGATTGTAGTACCAGCAACTTGGCCTGGAGCAAATTCAGCTTCTGTGCCGTTGGATGAGTGCACACATACTGTTGTCTTTCTGATTGATTGCTGGCGAAATGAGTGACAAGGAGCAGGAGGAGAAAGAGCATCAGGACCAGTAGATGATAGGAAGGAAAAACAGCTCTCTTCTGCTGAGGTGGTGGAGCCTTTACTGTTGGAAAAGGGTAGCCATCCACTAGGAGATGCCTCAGGCTGTACCACAACATTAGTGCCATGGTTTTCTCAGGCCACTTTATGGTGACTCCCCATGTGTTGATGCAGAGCCATGGTGCCAACATTGGAACTCTGGCCACTCTTCAATTTCTGCCCACAGATTCTACACATGGCCACACTGACGTCCTCCAGTGACTTGATGAAAAATTCCCACACCGGCGTGTGTGGAATTTTACCCCCACTATTGCATGCTGCTGCCTCTGTGAACCCGTGCACTGCTAGTTGTTTCCGGGCAAGTAGACTCCTGAGTTGCAGACAGTTTACCTGGGGCACGTTTGGCTTCAAATATCACACTGCTACCTTCCTGCTGACTCACGACCACGCTTGCACCCTGCTGGTTCACTTCATGTCTCATGTAAGCTACCACCCTCACCCCTGACAATGATGATGAAGCCCCTCTTCACCCGCTTCCACATGCGATCAGCTACATCATCATCCAATGCTGTCTGCATGTCACTGATGTCACCCTCACCAATCTCATGGCTGCATGCCTGACCGCTCACAACACCTGCTCCCATACAACTCTCATAGTCGCTACTTGCCTACCTACAGGAGAAAACAGCGGATCTCTGCTCCAAATCCTGGGCAGTAGCTGCTGACTGTTCTCAACAAGCTCGTCCTCGCTAAAACGTGGAGCAGAGCCGTCAGCATACAATACGGACTCCTGACCAGAAGGGGCACAAAAAGAAAGTTGCAGGTTTCATGACAGGTGGGGGCACAGAGTTTGTTCCTTTTATGCCAACTTAGCGTGGTGTCAGAGCAACCCACTGTCTCCTGTGTGATATCAGTTGAGATGATGTTGAAGACCGAGTCAACCATTCAAGGACAGCTGGGTTGATGGTCAATAAACGACCACTGGATGACACTGGCAACTCTGGCCTGTTGCTGTGACTGCTGCTACCACCCCCTTCTTCTGCTGCCACTGCTGCCATTTCCAGACATTTTTGCCACTGTCTGTCCCCTTGGTAGGCCCTGACAGTAACTATAAGTGTAAAATAGCAGTAGCATTAGACTTCTTTTTCCCTCCAATTAGAGAATCAAGGCCTAATGGAATTACTTATCTATAAAAAAGGTGGGAAATCAAATAACTGAATAACTGTAAAAATAGACCAACTATTTCACCGCAATTACAAAATCAAGGCCTAATGAAATTACTTATATATAAAACAATGTCAACACCCTAAAAGCAGCAGTATTACATAGCAACATAGTTTAAGGCTAAAAAGACATCTGTCCATTCAGTTCAGCCTGTCAGCCATACCTCCAGCTCCAGTAAAAATGCAAAAAAGGACTATGTTCTCATCATGAGCATCTATGCCCCTTTTGATGCAACCCATTATCTTATTGGCCTTGGCAGCAGCTGCCTGACACTGGTTTCTATAGCTTAGTTTGCTGTTCACTAAAATTCCTAGGTCTTTTTCCATGTCAGTGTTACCCAGTGAGTTACCATTTAGAATGTACTGGTGACTTGCATTATTCCTTCCCATGTGCATAACCTTACATTTGTCAGTGTTAAACCTCATCTGCCACTTCTCTGCCCAAGCCTCCAATCTATCCAGATCCATCTGTAGCAGTATACTGTCCACTTCTGTGTTAATTACTTTACACAGTTTAATGGCATCTGCAAAACATGATATTTTTTGGGGTTCTATATCAGAACTCCAAAAAATGAAGTGTACTTCAGTGTCAAAATAAGCATACCTCTAATTCCAGTTCATTTCAAAAGCACTGAAAGTACCTCTGCAGTCCTTATCTAGATGACAAAGTAAAACTGAAGAATACAATTTACTGAATAGGTGCTGTACCAGTCCAGTACGCAGTGTTCACTGTATAACTTATCCTAAAAATGAAATACAACATGGTCTTTAACAAATAAGACGTGAGTGAAGGAATAGGTATTGTTTTGTGAAGCATCTGGTGAAAATATCAAGATAATTAAACATTTGAGTATTTCACCAATAACAGTGACAGACACAGTTCCCCTACACCAGTGATTGGTATAACGTCCACGTAAGAGTGAAAGACACATTGCTATAACCTCCTCCCATAACAGTGATTGTCACTGTGCTACCCTGGCCCCGTGCAAGGGATATTAAATCCAATCTTTGCCCCTAAAGAAGCTGTTACAGATTTGGCATTGGGGACCAGCGCAATTAGAGATCAGTACAGGAAGAAAGTTATTTGTCCTGCAGGTGCAGCCTATGACTGACTACTTCAAAACATTTATCATACCAAATGCTTCAAGGTAAAGTTATTAAGCAGTGGAAGACTTTTATCTTTCTCTTTACAACACATTGATCTGTACACATGAAAGTCCATTACATTCGTACCACAACTCAATGTCAGTGCCAGGACAACTAACATAAATTAAAATTACCTATGTGTTGTCATTATTTTTGTGTAACCTATAGTGAAAATAATTTACTTTGCCAAACTTAAAAAATATTTTTCCCTATATTAGGTTACCCTGTCTCAGGCTTACAGATTTTTTTTCTTTCACTTTTTTTAGACTTTGCATATGAGAAATAGGTCTGCTGTTTACCTGAAACTTTCCAAATTGCTAAAATTGTTCTGCAGCTGACATGTGATTCTCACAGAGTATTGTGTGCAGAGAAAAAGTTAGCCTGAAGGCAAATCTTGTAGTTCTGAAAACTGCAAAGACAGAATGATGACAAATTGTATAAATATGTGCAAATTGTCCAAATGATATCCCACATCTATGCACAGAGAATACAAAGAAGAATACAATGACATAACTCATTCATTTAGACTGCCCATTGCATATGAAGTTGAGGCAGCTCTATTCTTCTGCAAGAAAAATATTTCTACTTAATTGTTTGAATGTATCCTTTAAAACAACTTATTAACTATAATTACATTATGCTGTATAGGGGACAATCTGTACATTATGGTTAAATGGGGTACAAGATACAATAAAAAATGCAGATAGCTATCAAACATTGTGCAACAGTTCATAAATTTGGCACAAATTTTGGGAAAGCAGACCCCTGCAAAATGGACTTTAAAAATGTTCTCCATGGTAATTGTCTCCCATTACACATGTATTTTGTCAATACAACTGAAAATAATATGGTACATTTGAATGATAAGACACATTTTCAAAAACTGTTTTGCCAAATGTAAGGATTATTATTATGGTCTTATGGACATGGAGAATATAGCTACAATATATAGTGACAAACAAAATGTAAATCAAAAACTTCTCTTTCAACCTAGTAACTCTGCTCATAAACTGCTATAAAAAGTACATACTAGACAGCAATATCTACTTTAGGATGGTACATAATAATGTTAGTTTTACTTATCCAAATACATTTTTTTCTGTACCTACTGTCCCCTACTGTCTGAACACCAAAATGTTATATATACAGTTTGAGAATACACTTTCCAGTTTGTTTATTTGCTATCAAATAAATAACAATAAAATCTATTTGAGGCAATGGGAAATGAAACAACCCTAATAATTGGTCTTTTAGGCCTTGGAAGTCGAGATGGAAACCACAAAACTTGTATGAACAGGTGGCCTCAACTTGAGGTCATTAATTACAAAGCTGAAAAATTTCACTCAAGTACCCATTCAGCATTAAGAGGTCACACAGATTCACACAAAAGAAACACACATGTACTTAAAGAAGAAACTGAGCACAGAAGGAACCTGTTTGAAAAGAATTTGGGAAACATATGTGATGATATATATTTTTTAAATGCCACCATTTAAAAATATGATATGGTGTAATGCTTTTTTACCATTAAGCAACTTGATATAACATCAAGTTAACACCCAAGCAGCTGAGAACCATTCCCTGACCATGTTTCAAGTACTGCTTTTAAGCGTGTTGTAATAATTACATTTAGGACCGCATTACGTATGTCAATCTGTTAGTTATAATGAGTTCAACAGCAGTCTATCCCTACAAATACACAGCTGGAATTTGTCACACACCTCTATTAGACAGCCTGTATGTACAAATAGCTTATTAATTTATAGCCAATGATGATTTCTAGACACCAGAAACCTACCAGCTATTTAACTAGTTTCATATAATGGTTACATTTTTGTTGCAGAAGCTTTTTGTAAGTTTCAGAAAATTTATAGCCAATAAATGAAATGGGCTACTTTTTAAAAATAAATATCTAATAACTTCTAATATCTAATAAGTAGGGATGAGCGAACCCAAACTGTATAGTTCGGGTTTGTACCGAATTTTGGGGTGTTCGGGACACGGACTCGGACCCAAACATTTTCAAAACAGTTCAGGTTCGGGTCCATTGTTCGGCGATTTCTTCCCGCTTTCTGAAGGGATGCACAGCAGCCAATCAGCTAGCGTTTTACTTCTTGCCCTAAGAAGCCATCACAGCCATGCCTACTAATGGCATGGCTGTGATTGGCCAAGTGCAGCATGTGACCAAGCCTCTATTTAAGCTGGAGTCACGAAGCCCGCACGTCACTCTGCTCTGATTAGTGTAGGGATAGGACGCAGCTGCTGTGAGGGCGAGATTAGGCAGGGTAAAGTCAGCAAAAACACCTAATGAAGTGATTGATCTACAGCTGTGAAACATTCAACTTCTGCTAGTTAATTGCTCACTGTTTTTTCTGTCACTTTTTTATGGGGTGATCAGCGGCTATTTTGTGTCTTGTGGTGCACCAGCACAAGTTGCCACCAAGTCAATCAATCCATCAATACTAGTTTTTTTTTGCTATGTCCTACATCAGGGGCTCGGCTGTCCTTATTGTCACCCCTAGAAACTCAGGATAGAAATTTCTATATTTTATTGAGTTGTTAAATTCAATTGCCAAAATAGCAATCCCCTAAATCTGGTGTTCCAGCTGTGACTAGCCAAGTGTAATACTGTCTGCTGTCTGGCAAAGGATAGATTTTTTTCTGTGGTGAAATTCAATAGCCAAAATAGCAATCCCCTAAATCTGGTGTCCCAGCAGTGGCTGTCAAAGTTTAACAGTGTCCGGCAAAGGATATATTTTGTTCTGGGGTGAAATTCAATTGCCAAAATAGCAATACCATAAATCAGTAGTTTCAGCTGTGGCTGGCCAAGTTTAATAGTGTCCGGCACAGGATATATTTTCTCTGGGGTAAAATTCAATTGCCAAAATAGCAATACCATGAATCTGGTGTCCCAGCAGTGGCAGGCCAAGTTTAACAGTGTCCGGCAAAGGATTTATTATTTTCTGGGGTGAAATTCAGTTGCCAAAATAGCAATACCGTAAATCTGGTGTCCCAGCAGTGGCTGGCCAAGTTTAATAGTGTCCGGCAAAGGATATATTTTTTTCTGGGGTGAAATTCAATTGCCAAAATAGCAATACTGTAAATCTGGTGTTCCAGCAGTGGCCAGCCAAGTTTAATAGTGTCCGGCAAAGGATTTATTATTTTCTGGGGTGAAATTCAGTTGCCAAAATAGACATACAGTAAATCTGGTGTTCCAGCTGTTACTGGACAAGTTTAATAGTGTCCGTCATAGGATATATTATTTTCTGCTCTGAAATTCAGTTTCAAAAATAGAAATACCATAAATCTGGTGTTCCAGCTGTGACTGAAAAAGTCTAATAGTATCCGTCAAAGGATAGATTTTGTTCTGGGGTGAAATTCAATTGCCAAATAAGCAATATCCTGAATCTGGTGTTCCAGCTGTGACTGGACAATTTCCCTAGTGTTCGTCAAAGGATATATTATTTTCTGGGGTGAAAGTCAGTAGCAAAAATAGAAATACAGTAAATCTGGTGTTCCAGCTGTTGCAGGCCAAGTTTAAATCTGTCCGTAAAAGGGTATATTTTTTTCTGGGGTGAAATTTAACCACCTCAGCCCCCCTAGCTTAAACACCCTTAATGACCAGACCACTTTTTACAATTCTGCACTACACTACTTTCACGGCTTATTGCTCGGTCATGCAACTTAATACCACCCAAATGAATTTCACCTCCTTTTCTTCTCACTAATAGAGCTTTCATTTGGTGGTATTTTATTGTTGCTGACATTTTAACTTTTTTGATATTAATAAAAAATGACCGAAATTTTTGCAAAAAAATGACATTTTTCGCTTTCTGTTGTAATTTTTTTTTTAAAACTACATTTCTATATAAATTTTTCTCTACATTTATTGTTCTACATGTTTTTGATAAAAAAAATGCAATAAGTGTATATTTATTGGTTTGGGTAAAAGTTATCGGGTTTACAAACTATCTGAGCACCTGTCATATTTCTTCAGGTGCTAGAATGCCAGGATAGTATAAATACCGCCCAAATGACACCATTTTAGAAAGAAGACACCCCAAAGTATTCGCGGAGGGGCATGGTGAGTTCATGTATGATTTCATTTTTTTTCACAAGTTAGCAGAAAATGACACTTTCTGAGGAAAAAAAATAAATAATAAAGTATCCATTTCTGCTAACTTCTGGCAAAAAAAAATAAAAAATCTCCCACGGACTCAATAATCACCTCAGTGAATACCTTGGGGTGTCTACTTTCTGAAATGGGGTCATTTGTGGGGTGTGTTTACTGTTCTGGCATTTTGGGCGGGGCTAATTTGTGACCAACCCTAAAAAAGCATAAAGGTACTCATTGGACTTTACGCCCCTTTACGCACCTAGACTGCAAAAAAGTGGCACTCATTTGTTATCGCCGTACTCAGTAGAAGTAGGGAAATGTGGTTTCGAGTGAATTTTTACATATACCCATGCTGGGTGAGAGAAATATCTCTGTAAATAGTCAACTTTGTATAAAAAAATTTAAAAAGTTGTCATTTACAGAGATATTTCTCTCACCCAGCATGGGTATATGTAAAAATACACCCCAAAACACATTGCTCTACTTCTCCTGAGTACGGCAATACCACATGTGTGACGCTTTTATGCAGCCTGGGTGCGCAAAGGGGCCCAAATTCCAATTAGTACCTTTAGAATTTCACAGGGCATTTTTACGCATTTGGATTCCAGACTTCTTCTCATGCATTAGGGGCCCCTAAAATGCCAGCGCAGTATAAATAACCCACAAGTGACCCAATTTTAGAAAGAAGAAACCCCAAGGTATTCCGTGAGGGGTATGGTGAGTTCATGTAAAATTTTATTTTTTGTCACAAGTTAGTGGAATATGAGACTTTGTAAGAAAAGAAAAAAAAAGCCAATTTCCGCTAACTTGTGCCAAAAAAAAAAATGAACTATGAACTCGCCATGCCCCTCACAGAATACCTTGGGGTGTCTTCTTTCCAAAATGGGGTCACATATGGGGTATTTATGCTGCCCTGGCATTTTAGGGGTCCTAAAGCGTGAGAAGAAGTCTGGAATCCAAATGCGTAAAAATGCCCTCCTAAAAGGTACTCATTGGAATTTGGGCCCCTTTGCACACCTAGGCTGCAAAAAAGTGTCACTCATGTGGTATCGCCGTACTCAGGAGAAGTAGGGCAATGTGTTTTTGGGTGTATTTTTAAATATACCCATGCAATGTGTGAGAAATATCTCTGTAAATGACAATTTTTAAAAAAAATTTATACAAAGTTGTCAATTTACAGAGATATTTCTCTCACCCAGCATGGGTATATGTAAAAATACACCCCAAAACACATTGCCCTACTTCTTCTGAGTACGGTGATACCACATGTGGAACACTTTTTTGCAGCCTGGGTGCGCAAAGGGGCCCAAATTCCAATGAGTACCTTTTAGGAGGGAATTTTGACGCATTTGGATTCCAGACTTCTTATCACGCTTTAGAAAGAAGACACCCCAAGGTATTCCGTGAGGGGCATGGCGAGTTCATAGAAGTTTTTTTTTTGGCACAAGTTAATGGAAATTGACTTTTTTTTTTCCTTACAAAGTCTCATATTCCAGTAACTTGTGACTAGAAATGAGCGAACATCTGGATGTTCGGGTTCGAGAAGTTCGGCCGAACTTCCCGAAAATGTTCGGGTTCGGGATCCGAACTCGATCCGAACTTTATCCCGAACCCCATTGAAGTCAATGGGGACCCGAACTTTTAGGCACTAAAAAGGCTGTAAAATAGTCCAGGAAAGGGCTAGAGGGCTGCAAAAGGCAGCAAAATGTAGGTAAATGTCCTGCAAACAAATTTGGATAGGGAAATTAATTAAAATTAAATAAATAAAAATTAACCAATATCAATTGGAGAGAGGTCCCATAGCAGAGAATCATGCGTCATATCACCCACCACTGGAGAAGGCCACTTTCAGTTATTTCGGCCCCTGCAGCCAGACAGAGGCAAGAGGTCCCACAGCAAGGAATAAGGCGTCATATCACCCACCACTGGAGAAGGCCACTTTCAGTTATTTAGGCCCCAGCACCCAGACAGAGGAGAGAGGTCCCACTGCAAGGAATAAGGCGTCATATCACCCACCACTGGAGAAGGCCACTTTCAGTTATTTAGGCCCCAGCACCCAGACAGAGGAGAGAGGTCCCACAGCAAGGAATCATACGTCATATCACCCACCACTTGAGAAGGCCATTTTCAGTTATTTAGGCCCCAGCACCCAGACAGAAGAGAGAGGTCCCACAGCAAGGAATAAGGCGTCATATCATCCACCACTGGAGAAGGCCACTTTCAGTTATTTAGGCCCCAGCACCAAAACAGAGGAGAGAGGTCCCACAGCAAGGAATAAGGCATCATATCACCCACCACTGGAGAAGGCCACGTTCAGTTATTTAGGCCCCGGCGCCCAGATTGAGGAGAGGTTCATTCAACTTTGGGTTGCACCGCAAGATCATGGTAAAGTTAAAAATATGAGGATTCAATAAAGAAGTGCCCCGGATTACAAGAACACATGGTTGAGGGGGAGGCAGTTATAAATGTCTATTCTGCACAAGGGAGGGACAGGTCCTGTGGGATCCATGCCTGGTTCATTTTTATGAACGTCAGCTTGTCCACGTTGGCTGTGGACAGGCGGCTGCGTTTGTAAGTAATGACACCCCCTGCCGTGCTGAATACACGTTCAGACAAAACACTGGCCGCCGGGCAGGCCAGCACCTCCAAGGTACTAACTCTGGCCACGTGGACAATTTGGAGACCCAGAAGTTGAATGGGGCCGAACCATTAGTCAGTACGTGGAGGGGTGTGCAGACGTACTGTTCAACCATGTTAGTGAAATGCTGCCTCCTGCTAACACGTACCGTATCAGGTGGTGGTGCAGTTAGCTGTGGCTTGGAGACAAAACTTTTCCACATTTCTGCCATGCTAACAAGGACCTCAGAGTGGCTGGCTGTGACATAGCTGCGTCGGCGACCTCTTGCTCCTCCTGTGCCTTCGCCTTGGGCTTCCACCTGTTCCCCATTTGGGAATGCTCTCAGGAGCGCGTCTACCAGCGTGCGCTTGTACTCGCGCATCTTCCTATCACGCTCCAGTGCAGGAAGCAAGGTGGGCACATTGTCTTTGTACCGGGCATCCAGCAGGGTGGCAACCCAGTAGTCCGCACACGTTAAAATGTGAGCAACTCTGCTGTCGTTGCGCAGGCACTGCAGCATGTAGTCGCTCATGTGTGCCAGGCTCCCCAGATTTAAGGACAAGCTGTCCTCTGTGGGAGGCGTATCGTCATCGTCCTCCGTATCCCCCCAGCCATGCACCAGTGATGGGCCTGAGCTGTGTCGGTTTCCACCCCGCTGAGAACCTGCTTCATCCTCATCCTCCTCCACCTCCTCCTCATCCTCCTCGTCCTCCAGTAGTGGGCCCTGGCTGGCCACGTCTGTACCTGGCCTCTGCTGTTGCAAAAAACCTCCCTCTGAGCCACTTCTAACAGACTGGCCTGAAAGTGCTAAAATTGATCCCTTATCCTCCTCCTCCTGGGCCACCTCCTCTTCCATCATCGCCCTAAGCGTTTTCTCAAGGAGACATAGAAGTGGTATTGTAACGCTGAGAACGGCGTCATCGCCACTGGACTGGCCATGTTGGTGGAGTACTCGAAACAGCGCAACAGGGCACACAAGTCTCGCATGGAGGCCCAGTCATTGGTGGTGAAGTGGTGCTGTTCCGCAGTGTGACTGACCCGTGCGTGCTGCAGCTGAAACTCTACTATGGCCTGCTGCTGCTAGCACAGTCTCTCCAGCATGTGTAAGGTGGAGTTCCACCTGGTGGGCACGTCGCATATGAGGCGGTGAGCGGGAAGGCCGAAGTTACGCTGAAGCCCAGACAGGCGAGCAGTGACAGAATGTGAATGCCAGAAGTGCGCACAGAAAGCCTGCACTTTATGCAGCATCTCTGACATGTCGGGGGAGTTGTGAATGAACTTCTGCACCACCAAATTCAGCACATGCGCCAGGCAAGGGATGTGAGTCAAACCGGCTAGTCCCAGAGCTGCGACGAGATTTCGCCCATTATCGCACACCACCAGGCCGGGCTTGAGGCCCACCGGCAGAAACCACTCATCGGTCTGTTGTTAAATACCCCGCCACAACTCTTGCGCGGTGTGGGGCCTGTCTCCCAAACATATGAGTTTCAGAATGGCCTGCTGACGTTTACCCTGGGCTGTGCTGAAGTTGGTGGTGAAGGTGTGGTTGACTGGATGAGCTGGTGGAAGCAGAGAAGGAGGAAGCCGAGTAGGAGGAGGAGGCTATAGGAGGCAAAGAATGATGCCCTGTGATCCTTCGCCACGTATCTGTGGTTAGGTGGACCTTGCCACAGATGGCGTTCCGCAGGGCACACTTGATTTTATCGGATACTTGGTTGTGCAGGGAAGGCACGGCTGTCTTGGAGAAGTAGTGGCGGCTGGGAACAACATACTGTAGGACAGCCATGGACATCAGCTGTTTGAAGCTGTCTGTGTCTACCAGCCTGAATGACAGCATTTCAAAGGCCGGTAGTTTAGAAATGCTGGCATTCAGGCCCAGGGCTCGAGGGTGGCTAGGTGGGAATTTATGCTTTCTCTCCAAGGTTTGTGAGATGGAGAGCAGAACGCTGCCATGTGACATGGTGGAGATGCTTGGTGACGCAGGTGGTGGTGTCGGTGACACATCCTCTGTTTGGTGGGCAGTAGGTGCCAAGAGGCCGAGGCAGCAGCTGAAGAGGGAACAGGGGGAGCCAGAGTGAGTTCCTTGCTTTTAAGGTGTCTACTCCACTGCAGTTCATGCTTTGCATGCAGATGCCTTGTCATGCAGGTTGTGCTAAGGTTCAGAACGTTAATGCCTCGCTTCAGGCTCTGATGGCACAGCGTACAAACCACTCGGGACTTGTCGTCAGCACAGTCTTTAAAGAAGTGCCATGCAAGGGAACTCCTTGAAGCTGCCTTTGGGGTGCTCGGTCCCTGGTGGCGGTGGCCAGTAGCAGACGAACTCTCTTGGAGGCGGCTGTTCTGCTTTTTCCCCCTGCTCCCTCTTTTGCTACGCTGTTGGCTCGGTCTCACCACTGCCTCTTCCTCTGAACTATGATAGTCAGTGGCACGACCTTCATTCCATGTGGGGTCTAGGACCTCATCGTCCCCTACATCGTCTTCCACACAGTCTTCCTCCCTGACCTCCTGTTCGGTTGGCACCTGTGTTTCGTCATCATCAGAGATGTGCGGACTCCGATGAGGTGGTATTCCCATGTCCTCATCATCAGGAAACATAAGTGGTTGTGCATCAGTGCATTCTATGTCTTCCACCACTGGGGAAGGACTAGGTGGATTCCCTTGGGAAACCCTGCCAGCAGAGTCTTCAAACAGCATAAGAGACTGCTGCATAACTTGAGGCTCAGACAGTTTCCCTGATATGCATAGGGCTGATGTGACAGACTGATAGGCTTGGTTTTCAGGCGCCACCTGTGCACTTTCTGCAGAAGACTGGGTGTGATATAATGTTGTGAACGTGCTGGATCCACTATCGGCCACCCAACTGACTAGCGCCTGTAACTGCTCAGGCCTTACCATCCTTAGAACGGCATTGGGCCCCACCAAATATCGCCAAAAATCGGCATTGGGCCCCACCAAATTCTGGCAGGTACTGGAACCTGAGGTAGTTGGTTCACTAGGACGTGTGGCTGTGGCAGAATGAACACGTCCTCTCCCAGCACCAGAGGGTCCCCTAACACCACCACGACCGCGTCCATGTCCCTTACTAGATGGTTTCCTCATTGTTACCGTTCACCAAGCACCACAATAAGAAAAAAATATTTGGCCCAATGTATTGATTTCAAATTCAGGCCTTTTTCTACAGGCACCTAACACTTCTGCCTATTTATTTATGTAGCGTATTACACTAATCCAGGCACAGCAGTAACCACTGATTTAGGGAATATCTCTTTTAGTGCTAGTATTTAGGCCCTGGATGAAACACTTTGTGTTTTATACCCTTTAACGGACTGAAATACAATAGGAGATGCACGGTAGCGTGTGAAGTTAATGAGGATGACCCTCTCAGCACTTGTATATACACCTTGAGTGTATAGATTCAGGGTATTGCTATTTTGGCAATTTATTTTCACACCAGAACAAAATATATGTTTTGGCGGACACTATTATACTTGCCAGCCACAGCTGTGACACCAGATTTATGGTATTGCTATTTTGGCAATTGAATTTCACCCCAGAACAAAAATATGTTTTGGCGGACACTATTATACTTTGGCAGCCACTACTGGAACATCAGATTCAGGGTATTGCTATTTTGGCAATTGAATTTCACGCCAGAACAAAATATACCCTTTGCGGACAGATTAACACTTGGCCTACAACAGCTGGGACACCAGATTCAGGGTATTGCTATTTTGGCAATTGAATTTCACCCCAGAACAAAATATATGTTTTGGCGGATACTATTATACTTTGCCAGCCACAGTTGTGACACCAGATTTATGGTATTGCTATTTTGGCAATTGAATTTCACCTCAGAACAAAATATATGTTTTGGCGGACACTATTATACTTTGCCAGCCACTACTGGAACACCAGATTCGGGGTATTGCTATTTTGGCAATTGAATTTCACGCCAGAACAAAATATACCCTTTTACGGACAGATTAACACTTGGCCTGCAACAGCTGGGACACCAGATTCAGGGTATTGCTATTTTGGCAATTGAATTTCACCCCAGAGAAAAATATATGTTTTGGCGGACACTATTATATTTTGCCAGCCACAGCTGTGACACCAGATTTATGGTATTGCTATTTTGGCAATTGAATTTCACCCTAGAACAAAGTATATGTTTTGGCGGACACTATTATACTTTGCCAGCCAGTGCTGGAACACCAGGTTCAGGGTATTGCTATTTTGGCAATTGAATTTCACCCTAGCACAAAGTATATGTTTTGGCGGACACTATTATACTTTGCCAGCCAGTGCTGGAACACCAGGTTCAGGGTATTGCTATTTTGGCAATTGAATTTCACCCCAGAACAAAATATATGTTTTGGCAGACAATATTGTACTTTGCCAGCCAGTGCTGGGACATCAGATTCAGGGTATTGCTACTTTGGCTATTGAATTTTACCACAGAAAATGATCTATGCTTTGCTAGACAGCAGACAGTATCACACTTGGCTAGCCAAAGCTGGAACACCAGATTTAGGTGATTGGTGTTTTGGAAATTGTATTTAACCCCTTAATAAAATATAGAAATTGCTATCCTGAGTTTCTAGGGGTGACAATAATCACAGCCAAGCCCCTGATGTAGGATATAGCAAAAAAAAAAAACTAGTATTGATGGATTGATGGACTTGGTGGCAGCTTGTTCTGGTGCACCACAAGTCACAAAATGGCCGCCGATCACCCTAGAAAAAAGTGACAGAAAAACGCTCTGTGCAGCCTAAAAACTAGTGAGCAATTAACTAGCAGAAGTTGAATCATTCACAGCTGTAGATCGACCAGTTCATTAGGTGCTGTTGCTGACTTTTCCCTGCCTAATCTCGCCCTCACAGAAGCTGCGTCCTCTCCCTACACTAATCAGAGCAGTGTGACGTGCGGCGCTACGTGACTCCAGCTTAAATAGAGGCTCGGTCACATGCTGCACTTGGCCAATCACAGCCATGCCATTAGTAGGCATGGCTATGATGGCTTTTTAGGGCAAGAAGTAAAACGCTAGCTGATTGGCTGCTGTGCAGCCCTTCAGAAAGCGTAAAGAAATTGCCGAACAATGGACCTGAACCTAAACTTTTTTGAAAATGTTTGGGTCCGGGTCCATGTCCCGAACACCCCAAAATTCGGTACGAACCCGAACTATGCTCGAACTGTTCGCTCAATACTACTTGTGACAAAAAATTTAATTTTACATGAACTCACCATACCCCTAACGGAATACCTTGGGGTGTCTTCTTTCCAAAATGGGGTTATTTGTGGGGTGTTTGTACTGCCCTGGCATTTTAGGGTCTCCGCAATCATTGCATGTACAGTATGGCCAGCATTAGGAGTTTCTGCTATTCTCCTTATATTGAGCATACGGGTAATGAGATTTCTTCATTCGCATCAATTAATGTGGATGAAAAAATCTCTGCCAAAAAATGTGCAAAAAAAAAAAAAGAGAGGGGAAAGGACATAGGAGTGCTTGCAAAGTAAGGCCCCATTCACATGTCCGCAAAAATGTCCTCATCTATTCCGCATCAGCATTTGCGGAGCTGCGGCCTTGAACTTACGGGTTTCGGGCCCGAAACATCAGGCCGCAGCTCCGCAAAAGATAGAGCATGTCCTATTCTTGTCCGCAATTGCGGACAAGAAAAGGCATTTTCTATATAGTTCTGGCAATGTGCGGATCTGCAAAACAGTTTACAAAACAGCGTCTGATTTGCGATTTTTTCTGACATCTACAGCCTGCCAGCACATGATCAGCGTTGGCAGGCTGTAGTAAAACTTCCTCCGGACGCGATCCTGTGAACGCGCGCACGCGCGCGTGTTCACAGGAAATCTCGCCTCTCGCGAGATGATGCATCGGCGCATCACGGAGGAATAACCCGGCCTCCCGCAGGACGCATCCCTGCGTAAGGCGGTCGGGTAGTGGTTAATTTCCAAAATAGTAATACCCTGAATCTGGTGTTTCAGCTGTGACTGGACAATTTCCCTAGTGTCCGTCAAAGGATATATTATTTTCTGGGGTGTGTGGGGGGTTAGCTCTGGTCTCGAGGATCGTTCACAAAAACTTCCTTCCGGACAACGGATTTCACGTCTAAACAGTGCGTTTATTATAGCAGAAACAACACAACAGGTGCAAAACAATAAACACTGGCCCGGCTAGGCTCTAACTAAACATATTAGTTGGGTCCCTCACTCACCTAGTGGGTACAGTTCACACCCTGTGAACTGCTGCGGCTTTCTCCAGCCCAATGTCCCACAGCCTCCTGGCTGTTCAGAGCACTGTTCACACACAGCCTCCAATCAGTGTCCGTTGGGGAATTCAGGCTCACCAGTCCTCCTGACTGTGGCCCTGCGACCCTTCCAGGCGTCGCTGTGTCCCCCAATTCCGGGCTATCGCTAGCCCCGTGGCCCCTCAGCCAACTCAGCCGAGACCACTCACACAGAGCCTCTGTCTCCACAGCTCTCTCCAGAGTGGGGCCCCACCCATGTCCAACAAGAGGATTAAATATCCTCCCTGGACATGGGCATTGTCCAAAATCCTGGACTGGAGCATGGGGAACAGGCACCCACCCAGCACATTGCCTGTTCCCAGTAAAAGCCCGCCCTGGAACTGGCTGAGCCAGCTATACTAACACTAGTACTTGGGCTTTCACTCCCCCAAGGCCAGGCACCTTGGTGACACGCTCTCTCTGACGGCCTTCCTGGGGTTTCACTGCACACCCCAGTGTTCACATTGCCACAGGTGAAATACAGTTGCAAAAATAGAAATATAGTAAATCTGGTGTTCAAGCTGTTGCAGGCCTAGTTTAAATCTGTCCTTAAAAGGGTATTTTTTTTCTGGGGTGAAATTTAATTGCCAAAATAGCAAGACCCTGAACCTGGTGTTCCAGCTGTGACTGGAAAATTTCCCTAGTGTCCGTCAAAGGATATATTATTTTCTGGGGTGAAATACAGTTGCAAAAATAGAAATACAGTAAATCCGGTGTTCCAGCTGTGGCTGGCCAAGTTTAATAGTATCCATCACAGGATATATTATTTTCTGGGGTGAAATTCAGTTGCAAAAATAGAAATACAGTAAATTTGGTGTTCCAGCTGTGACTGGACAAGTTTAATAGTGTCCGTCATAGGATATATTATTTTCTGCTGTGATATTCAGTTTCAAAAATAGAAATACCGTGACTGAACAAGTTTAATTGTATCCGTCAAAGGATAGATTTTGTTCTGGGGTGAAATTCAATTGCCAAAATAGCAATACACTGAATCTGGTGTTCCAGCTGTGACTTGACAATTTTCCTAGTGTCCGTCAAAGGATATATTATTTTCTGGGATGAAAGTCAGTGGCAAAAATAGAAATACAGTAAATCTGGTGTTCCAGCTGTTGCAGGCCTAGTTTAAATCTGTCCGTAGAAAGGTATATTTTTCTCTGGGGTGAAATTTAATTGCCAAAATAGCAATACCCCGAATCTGGTGTTCCAGCTGTGACTGGACAATTTCCCTAGTGTCCGTCAAAGTATATATTATTTTCTGGGGTGAAATACAGTTGCAAAAATATAAAATACAGTATATCTGGTGTTCCAGCTGTGGCTAGCCAAGTTTAATAGTGTCCGTCACAGGATATATTATTTTCTGGGGTGAAATTCAGTTGCAAAAATAAAAATACTGTAAATCTGGTGTTCCAGCTGTGACTGGACAAGTTTAATTGTATCTATGAAAGGATAGATTTTGTTCTGGGGTGAAATTCACTTGCCAATATAGCAATACCCGGAATCTAGTGTTCCAGCTGTTGCAGGCCAAGTGTTATGCCTCATTCACACATCAGTGTTTCCCGGACGTGTGCTGTACATGTTCTCCGTGGACAGCACACGTCCCAATTCATTTGAATGTGTATTCACACATCAGTGTTTTAGCACGGTCTGTGTTTTCAGCACGGATGCATGTCCTATCTTGTCTGTGTTCCCGGATACCTCCCGCCCATTATAGTCAATGAGTCCGTAAAAACCATGGATGCAGCACGGATGCCATTCATGTTGCATCCGTGTTTCACGGATCATTAAAGAAAGATTGTTTGAAAATTATTTTCCAGCTGCTCAGTGTCAGTGAACAATGGATGGCACGTGGTCAGCAAAAAACAGACCCACGGACCCAACACGGACCTGTTGCGGGAGGAAACATGGATTGAACACTGTCCGTGTTACCACTGATCCAACACTGACACTGACGTGTGCATGAGGCATTAATCTGTCCGTAAAAGGATATGTTACAATCAGCGTGCATCTCCAAGTATATTTCTTTCCGTAAAAGGGTATATTACAAAAAGTGTTACATTACAATTGCTGAAAGCATAATCCTGTAAATCTGCACGCACTATTGTGCATCTCATAGTATATTTCTGTCTGTAAAAGGGTATATTACACTCAAGGTGTACAGTTCTGTTCAAAATTATTCAACCCCCAATGCTGTAAAGGGTTTTAGGGAATTTAGTGTACATTTGTAATTGTGTTCAGAATTAAATCTTACAAGGACTTTTTAAAGAACCAAATGCAACTAAAATGACATCAATTGTTTTTGTAATACAGTATTAAATGTTATTTTGTGATTTCTTTATTGATACTATTATTCAACCCTTAAAGACTACCACTCTTAAGAACAGAGGTTCATTCAAGTATTTTCGATCAGGTATTGAAAACACCTGTGGATGTCAAGGAGCAGCAATCAAGCATAATAAGCATCAATTAGGTAGATTTAAAATGACTGTGATTCTCAGCTCCTTCTAGACATTTACTGGTGTGTTTACAAACATGGTGAAGTCAAGAGAATGGTCCAGGAAGACAAGAGAAGAGGTGATTTCTCTTCATAAGAAGATTGCAAAGATGTTAAACATACCAAGAGACACCATAGGAAGCATCATTTGCAAATTCAAGGCAAAGGGCACTGTTGAAACGCTACCTGGTCATGGCAGAAAGAAGATGCTGACTTCGACTGCTGTGTGCTACCTGAAGCACAAAGTGTTGAAAAGTCCCCGTGTGACTGCTGAGGAACTGAAAAAGATTTGTCAGATGCGGGTACTGAAGTTTCAGCTCAGACAATAAGGCGCACACTGCGTAATGAAGGCCTCCATGCCAGAACTGCCAGGCGCACCCCTTGCTGTCTCCAAAGAATAAGAAGAGTCGACTGCAGTATGCCAAAAGTCATGTGGACAAACCACAAAAGTTTTGGGATAGTGTTCTGGGGACTGATGAAACAAAATTAGAACTGTTTGGGCCCATGGATCAACTCTATGTTTGGAGGAGGAAGAACACAGCCTATGAAGAAAAGAACACCTTGCTTACTGTGAAGCATGGCGCGGGGTCAATCATGCTTTGGGGCTGTTTTGCTTCCACAGGTACAGGGAAGCTTCAGCGTGTGCAAGGTACCATGAATTCTCTTCAGTACCAGGAGATATTGGATGAAAATGTGATGCAGTCCATCACCAACCTGAGGCTTGGGAGACGTTGGACCTTTCAACAGGACAATGATCCCAAGCATACCTCTAAGTCCACTAGAGCATGGTTGCAGATTAATGGCTGGAACATTTTGAAGTGGCCATCGCAGTCACCAGACTTAAATCCGATTAAGAACCTCTGGTGGGACTTAAAGAAAGCAGTTGCAGCGCGCAAGCCTGAGAATGTGACTGAACTGGAGGCTTTTGCCCATGAAGAATGGGCGAAGATACCCGTAGATCGCTGCAAGACACTTGTGTCAAGCTATGCTTCACGTTTAAAAGCTGTTATCACTGGAAAAGGATGTTGTACTAAGTACTAAGGTTGAATGTCACTTGGGGGTTGAATAAAACTGATAATGATGTGAGCACAGAAAAGACATTTGTGGTTATTTCATTATAAATGTTATGTTATATTTGTCTGACTTATAAGTGCCTCTTTGATTTAATTGTAAACAAGATGTCTGAAATGATCAAAATCAATGTCAAACTGGCCAAAACACTCAATTTCAGTGGGGGTTGAATAATTTTGTACACAACTGTATATACAAGTGCTGAGAGGGTCATCCTCAATAACTTCACACGCTACCATGCATCTCCAAGTGTATTTCTGTCCGTTAAAGGGTATATTACACAAAGTGTTAAAATACAATTGCTGAAGGCATAATCCTACATATATTTTCACACGCTACTGTGCATCTCCAAGTGTAAATCTGTCCATAAAAGGATACCTTTCATCCAGGGCCTAAATACTATGCCTACAATTGATATTCCGCTAAATCAGTGGTTACTGCTGTGCCTGGATTAGTGTAATACAGTACATAAATAAATAGGCAGATAGTGTTAGGTGTCTTTAAAAAAAGGCCTGAATTTGAAATCAATACATTGGGCCAAATATTTTTTTTTTTTATTGTGGTGCTTGGTGAAAGGTAACAATGAGGAAAACATCTAGTAAGGGACACGGACGCGGTCGTGGTGGTGTTAGTGGACCCTCTAGTGCTGGGAGAGGACGTGGCCATTCTGCCACAGCCACACGTTCTAGTGAACCAACTACCTCAGGTTCCAGTACCCGCCAGAATTTACAGCGATATTTGGTGGGGCCCAATGCCGTTCTAGGGATGGTAAGGCCTGAGCAAGTACAGGCGCTAGACAATTGGATGGTCGACAGTGGATCCAGCACGTTCACAACATTATCTCCCACCCAGTCTTCTGCAGAAAGCGCACAGGTGGCACCTGAAAACCAAGTCCATCAGTCTGTCACATCAGCCCCATGCATATCAGGGAAACTGTCTGAGCCTCAAGTTATGCAGCAGTCTCTTATGCTGTTTGAAGACTCTGCTGGCAGGGTTTCCCAAGGAATCCACCTAGACCTTCCCAGTGGTGGAAGACATAGAATGCACTGACGCACAACCACTTATGTTTCCTGATGATGAGGACATGCGAATACCACCTCATCAGAGTCCGCACGCCTCTGATGATGACGAAACACAGGTACCAACTGCTGCGTCTTTTTGCAGTGTGCAGACCGAACAGTAGGTCAGGGAGGAAGACTGTGTAGAAGACGATGCAGGGGACAATGACGTCCTAGACCAAACATGGAATGAAGGTCATGCCACTGACTTTCATAGTTCAGAGGAAGAGGCAGTGGTGAGACCGAGCCAACAGCGTAGCAAAAGAGGGATCAGGGGGCAAAAGCAGAACAGCCGCCGCCAAGAGAGTTCGCCTGCTACTGGCCACCGCCACCAGGGACCGAGCACCCCAAAGGCAGCTTCAAGGAGTTCCCTCGCATGGCACTTCTTTAAACAATGTGCTGACTACAAAACCCGAGTGGTTTGCACGCTGTGCCATCAGAGCCTGAAGCGAGGCATTAACGTTCTGAACCTTAGCACAACCTGCATGGCCAGGCATCTACATGCAAAGCATGAACTGCAGTGGAGTAAACACCTTTAAAGCAAGGAACTCACTCTGGCTCCCCATGCTCCCTCTTCTGCTGCTGCCTCGGCCTCTTTCTCCACCTCGGGAGGAATGTTGGCACCTGCCGCCCATCAAACAGAGGATGTGCCACCGACACCACCACCTGCGTCACCAAGCATCTCCACCATGTCACACGGCAGCATTCAGCTCTCCATCTCACAAAACTTGAAAAGAAAGCGTAAATTCCCACCTTGCCACCCTCGAAGCCCTGGGCATGAATGCCAGCATTTTTAAACTACCGGCCTTTGAAATGCTGTCATTCAGGCTGGTGGACACAGACAGATTCGAACAACTGATGGCTATGGCTGTCCCACAGTATGTTGTTCCCAGCCGCCACTACTTCTCCAAGACAGCCGTGCCTTCCCTGCACAACCAAGTATCCAATAAAATCAAGTGTGCACTGCACAACGCCATCTGTGGCAAGGTCCAGCTAACCACAGATACATGGATCAGTAAACACGGCCAGGGACGCTATATCTCCCTAACTGCACACTGGGTAAATGTAGTGGCGGCTGGGCCCCAGGCGGAGAGTTCTTTGGTGCACGTCCTTCCGCCGCCAAGGATCGCAGGGCATCATTCTTTGCCTCCTGTAGCCTCCTCCTTCTACTTGGCTTCCTCCTCCTCTGCTTCCACCAGCTCATCCAGTCAGCCACACACCTTCACCACCAACTTCAGCACAGCCCAGGGTAATCGTCAGCAGACCGTTCTGAAACTCATATGTTTGGGGGACAGGAGCAAAAATGAGCAAAAATGAAGATGGAGAATACTTCTTTATCTTCGTTTTGAGGAATATGACGAATACATTCGTCATATTCGCTAATTCTACCAAGCCAACTAAACCAGGTCTGTTGAAATCGCAATGCGATTACTTCAAGTTATATTAATCGCATTGCGATTTCAACTTAGAGCTGGGTTTCTAATGGGTCAGCTTGCTAGAATTAACGAAGTTAACGAATATGGAATATAGCAGTGCTAAGTTAAAATCGCAATGCGATTAATATAACTTGAATTCATCGCATTGCGATTTCAACTTAATTCTCACATGCGACAGTAAATTCTAGTATGGAGGCGTTCCCGTGGTGATGTAGACACTCAATTAGTAGAGATGTCGCGAAAATAAAATTTTCCTTTCGCCAGCGGAAAAGGCAAATTTACGCAAATATTCGCGAACAGGCGAACAGGGCGAACCGCCATAGACTTCAATGGACAGGCGAATTTTAAAACCCACAGGGACTCTTTCTGGCCACAATAGTGATGAAAAAGTTGTTTCAATGGGATTAACACCTGGACTGTGGCATGCCGGAGGGGGATCCATGGCAAAACTCCCATGGAAAATTACGTTTACAATGTAATCTTATAATGTTAACCTAAAATCAAATATTTTCCATTTATAGCCATAATTTATTTTTATTTTTTTGGTGACATGATCACATTAATTACTAAAACGTGAATTTTAAAAGTCTGGGATTACATGTATGCATGTTGGACAAGGTCTATGATCTGCATTGGTCCCATCATGCGTGCTGCTAAAAGCGCCACAGTCCGCAGTATTCGGTTTGAATCGTCGCACACACATGACCACCGGCACAAGAAAATAGTCATAGTGAATAAGTGGTCCGACCATAAGGGGCGCCATGTCTATTAACCTGTTTCCATGTAACAGCGGCTGCTATATGTATTGATAATTAATTATTACTTTGGCCCAGACTAAATTGTCCGTACTGTAATCCCATTGGTTACAATAAAACAAAACACAATAAATTTGATAGTTCAATAAAATTTACTAAAACAATTTTTAAATAAAGATAAATAATAAATAACATAAATAACATAACATTAAAAAAAATAATAATTATGGTAGGCTCTTTATTTTTTTCTGCTCTTGGAGCAGTTCATCAAGGGCCTTTTGGTTGGCCTACTCCATCAGGCTGAGCTGGTGGGATAGACTGAGCTTCTGCTCCCTTATCTTCCGCATCTGCAGCGCCCTGAACTGCCTCATCCGTTCGCGCTGCTCCCGCTGCACTTTTAAATTTTTTTTTATCATGTTGTTGTGAGCTGTAAAATTAAAGGAAATAAAAATTTGAATGTACTTTAAAAGACAATCATTGATTGGTGTATAAAGCAGATGATATTTTTTATCGCAATCCGTTATATATTGGTTTAGTTAGGATTAAGAATAGTTCTTTTGACTTTCGGGTTAAGGACTTAGTAGTTACATTTTTATGTAGAGTTCATAGTGTTCATGTTTTATATTACTGTTGTGTGTTTGTTGCCTGTTTTATAGTTTTTTCAGCATTTTTTAGATAAATATTAATATTGTTTTGTGCACTTTAGTCTAAAATTTTTTTTATATATTGGATGCTTGTTACATCTTAATTAAATTGTATGCCTCATTGAGATACTTTACGGAAATCAGTACACCAGTACTGATGTAGCTTGCTGTAAAAAATTTTTTTTACATAGATTTAATTAGGTCCGGGTTTTTTGGACTGAGTGTCCAGACAGATATAGTGGCACAGATCACTCCTGTACTCCATCAAGGGTTTTTATAAAGTGGGGATTAAAAATGCTGTTCTTTTCAAGTGTGGACAGGAGATGTGAAATGAACCTGCAGAGAAATGAGCATGGTCTCTGACAGACCCTAAAGAGTGGTGATATACTAATCTTTTTGTTACACTGCTTGGAGTGAACGCAAAGTGTGGGACTTTAGGTTATGCAATATCTGAAGTCTGAATAAAAATTACAGGTTGAACTTGAACTTGTTTATAATTGTTTGCTTTAGTAAAATCTGCCTGTGGTCAAGACTAAACTGACACCTGTGTGTGTGTGGGGACAATGAATAAATTAAAACATCAACAGCATATATTTACCCTCCTGGCAGGGGGTGTTCACCACCTCGTCTTCTTCCTCCTCATCATCCTCCTCGACCTCATCTGCATCAGGTGGGCTATGGGCCTGATGCCCTAATGGTCCTGCCTGTTCCTGCTCCTCAATGTCCTCATCCTCTGGCATCTCCCCTCTTCCACCACCACCCTCTATATTGAACGCTAAGGGCGTATTTTCGGAAGAGGAGCATCTGTAATGACCAAATTTTCCAAAAATATAACTAAACACATAAATAACAATAGGTGTGTGATAGAAAATTAATGTAAGCATCGTACCTGGACAAAATTTGTCTCTGACCTCAGTGATCCGAACCATATTAAAGCGTTTCAGGTCGGACTACTTCTTTAAAATAGTATCCTTGGCATGCTTGCTGCCATGTTGATGCCACAGATGGTACCCTAGTCTCCAAACTATGGCCTGCTTCTCTGCCCGGGAGCGGGTCAGGTCATATCCCTTCTGCAACATATGCTGCAAGATAACAATTATTGGATGTAATCCCAAAGTTGTAAAATACAATTATTAGTAATTACAGTCATCTCAACCATCCAAAATAAATTTTTATATCAAAACGCTAAAAGAGTAGATATTTATATAGTTCCCTATGGGACTATATGAAAGTAAAATAATTTTTTTTTTTATATTCAAAGCAAATATAAGAACTAAACTCCACAGTGTCCGCCCCTTTAACAGTGACTTTCAACCATGGCCACCCCTTAACAGTGACTTTGAGAGTGGCCGCCCCTTTAACAGTGACTTGAACAGTGGCCGCCCCCTTAACAGTGACTTTGACAGTTGCCGTCCCTTTAACAGTGACTTTGACGGTGGCCACCCCTTCAACAGTGACTTTGACAGTGGCTGCCCCTTTAACAGTCACTTTGACAGTGGTCGCCCTTAACAGTGACTTTGACAGTGGCCGCCCCCTAATCAGTGACTTTGACAGTGGCCACCCCTTTAACAGTCACTTTGACAGTGGTCGCCCCTTAACATTGACTTTGAGAGTGGCCACCCCTTTAATAGTGACTTGAACAGTGGCCGCCCCCTTAACAGTGACTTTGACAGCGGCCGCCCCCTTAACAGTGACTTTGACAGTGGACGCCCCTTTAACAGTGACTTTGACAGTGGCTGCCCCTTTAACAGTGACTTTGACAGTGGTCGCCCCTTAACATTGACTTTGAGAGTGGCCGCCCCTTTAACAGTGACTTGAACAGTGGCCACCCCATTAACAGTGACTTTGACAGTGGCCGCCCCATTAACAGTGACTTTGACAGTGGCCGCCCCCTTTATCAGTGACTTTGACAGTGGCCGCCCCCTTAACAGTGACTTTGACAGTGGCCGCCCCCTTAACAGTGACTTTGACAGTGGCCGCCCCTTTAACAGTGACTTTGACAGTGGCCGCCCCTTAACAGTGACTTTGACAGTGGCCGCCCCTTAACAGTGACTTTGACAGTAGCCGCCCCCTTAACAGTGACTTTGACAGTGGCCGCCCCTTTAACAGTGACTTTGACAGTGGCCACCCCTTAACAGTGACTTTGACAGTGGCCGCCCCTTAACAGTGACTTTGACAGTGGCCGCCCCTTTAACAGTCACTTTGGCCTGTATGGCAGTTAGGAGTTCAGTGAAGGCCGCAGCCTTGTTGCTATTATGGCTAGGCTAATATAAATGATAAATAATTAGAAGTGCCTCAGTGACATTTTCTGCACATGGGCAGCGGTCTACGCGGCACTTGCCCAAATTAAAGAAGTAGCTGCGCTGGAAGCGCACATAGGTTCTCACTCTCAGATGTTATCAGCCTGGTACTGATGTAAGTGGAGAGAGGAGGAGCAAAGAGTAGTGAAGGCTTGGGCATTTTCAAAAGCAAAGCCTGCCACGCTGGGCAATTAGCTGTTTTTCAAATCATTAAAAGTTTTTTCCTAAACATTCGCTAAAGAGCCAGAAGATATAAAGGTATGTCTAGCAAGCTTTGACAATAGTCATAAGGTTATTGCTGATAGATTAGTAAAAACTAAGTGACAGACTCCCTCTAAACTGTACCTACTGTCCAACCAGACATCATGTGTAAGCAGACCCCACGAAAGTATCATGCATGAGTTGAACCCATACAAGCAATAGTTCAAATGGCTGCAGCTCTCACCTCCACTTTCAATCCAAGAAGCACGGAGAAGAGACCAGAACTGGGCCTTATGAAGTATCCAATGGAAAAATTGGATCCAGCTTCTTATGGAATAAAAATGTTTCTTTATTGGCTCATCATAATAAATCCATCAAAGTCACAGAAAATGACATAAAAGTGACGCGTTTCGGGCTACAGAATCCAGCCCTTCATCAAGACATAACAAAGTGTATTAAAACCATTCCTTTTATACAGCACAGGGTCCAACCTCTTCTAATTAGCAAGATATCCTGCACCTGGAACCTAGAATGTGAACATTTCAGTGATCCAGGGGAGGAGATCCAGCATTACAGGTGGTGCATACATATACATAATGAGGACATCTTAGTTGTATTGCAGAGTAAGATCATGTTTTCTATTTAGCCCTTTTGGTATACAGGTGTCAAGCGAAAACATCCAGAAGGTTTCCCTACTGAGAAGTTTTTGTCTACGGTTCCCTTTTTCATAGGCAATGTCACCACTTCGATCCCCTGTGCACAAAACGCAGATGCGTCTCCTTTGTGAACAGTGGCGAAGTGGAAAGTCGCCACCGTTACGTTACGAGTCTGAAAATAAGGGATGTCACTAAGATGTTTTCTGATGCGTATTTTCAACTCTTTCATAGTGCATCCAACATACTGAAGTTTACAAATTTTACATGTGATAACATACACAACAAATTCTGTATTACAATTAATATATTGTTTCAAAGTGTGTCTGTTATTATTCACTGTGGACGTAACCTCCTTAGTAACGCACATATATCGGCAGCATATACATCTCCTACTTCCACATTTATAATTGCCAGTGGTTTTTGGCCAGGAGCATACCCGAGGGATAGTGTCAGTAAACAAACTGGGACTAAGTTTTTGTCCCACCGTGGGTGCTTTTTTAGATATACATTTGATGCCTGCAGATACCACATCTCTCCATTCCTCATCATAATTGAGGACAGGTAGATGTTTCTGGATAATCTTGCATATGTGTGGCTATTCTCTACTGTAATTAGTGATAAAAACAGTAGGCTTTTTATCCTCTTGATCAGAATTAAATTCTTCACTTTTTTGACGTCTATAGGGTTTTTTCATAGTCTGAGGAAAAATCAAGGACTCTCTATTTTTCAATCTGGCAAATTCAATGCCTTTATTAATATTTTGAAGTGTATATCCTCTACTCAGAAGTCTATGTGTGATAACCTCTGTTTCTTTTCAGAATTAGCCCTCCGTGGATCAATTGCGTCTTGCTCTGATCAATTCCCCTTTGGTATATTATTAATGACATGCGGTGGGTGGCAGGAGGAGGCAAGAAGAATGGTATTCCCAGATGTCTTTTTCCTAAAAGTACAGGTAGTGACCAGTCCATCAGAGAGGTCCGATTCCAAATGCAAATCAAGAAAATCGATTTTAGCTGAATCGCTAACATAAGTGAGTTTAATGGAATCTGTACAGTTATTGAGATAATTGACACACTGGGCTACCATGTTCTCCTCTCCCTGCCAAACCCACAGCATATCATCTATATAACGTCCATACCATTTTATATAGCCAGCAAAAGGGTTGTCATCAAGAAGCAAAAAATGTCGTTCCCACCACGCCATGTATATATTTGCTATGTATGGTGAGTGTTTGGCCCCCATTGAGACACCTGACATTTGGAGATAGTATTTCCTATTAAACATAAAGAAATTATGTCTCATAAGAAAATCCACACATATGCACAAAAAATCCTGTAATTCCAAAGAATAGTTGCTATAGTGCTCCAGAAACCATTTAAGAGCCATAATGGCTGAGTCCTGAGGAATGTTAGTATACAGTGCGGTAATATCAGCCGCAACCCAGATATAATCACCACTCCACTTAAAATTATAGAAGTTTAGAAGCACTATGCGACTGTCCTTCAGGTAACCCGGCATCAGGGGTATGAGTGGTTGTAGCAGGGAATCAGTCCACTCTGATAATTTCTCAGAATAGGATCCAATGACTGCCATAATCGGACGCATAGGGGGTGGAAAACCCGGTTTATGCACCTTGGGGAGTGCGTGAAAAATTGGTGTGGTCGCATGTTCCACATAAATATACTCCACTTCACTTTTAGAGAGAATTCCCAGTCTCTGGCCCTCCAACAGAATGCTATTGTCACTACCAGAGTTTTGAGGAGTTCTCACAGCTCTGTTTCTCCGCCCCTGTGATGAGGTCTTTACTTTCATTTTCACTCCTTTCCCTCTTCCCAGCTGTTCCTTCTCTGATTGATTCCTCTTCCTTTAAATCACCCCTCTTCCTGTTTCACCTTGCGGGTTATATTTCTCATCTTGAGTTGTGTCAGCCGCTGGAGTATCTACACTGCTGTGGTCTCTTTACACTGGACGTGTGTTTTGCTGAAGCAAGCAACATCGGATATTGTTTGCTGAGATTGGATCTGTCTTCACTGCTGCTGCAGCCCCTACAGATAAGTTTGCAGACATTGTTGGTTTTGTTTATTTGCTGACTGGATCCGAGGCGACCCGGTATCATCCGTATACTGAGCAGGGAGCCGGTGGCCGTGCCCCCCCCCCCTTTTATCATAGGGGTTTCAGGTCTCAGCCAGCCTTAGGTACGCGGGCATGCCTCGACCCACCATCAGGGTCTGGGCATGTGCATAGCAGCGCAGGGAGAGCTCTTAGGGTCTGACAGGGGTTACCTTTTATGCTCCCTAGTTTGGGTCCGCTCAGTAGCTTGTGCACTGATTGTACTCCTGTTGTTCGCATATTCCCGTGACAGCTATGAAGCTTCTCCTGGTAAGGGAGGAGTGGATTGGAATCCAGCAGCAAATATGTATTTTTATCATTCAGCATATTTTGAACTTGTCAAGAGCCACAGAACGAGATTATATCGGGTAAAAACCCTTATTAGATGTCCTAAACGTTTCTGAAACATTTTGTAGTTGTAGGTTCTCTGCCCTCTGACAAGATTCCTGAAGTGTTGAAACACAGATCATGAGTTGGACCCATACATGATACTCTCCTGGCATTACAAAGTTACCCTGGTAACTGTACCACCCTGCGTGCAGAATCATCTGCATATACCTGATGTCAGGTTGGGTGGGAGACACTTTAGCATTTGCCTCCACGGAGGTAAAATGATGGCTCTTAATATAATTTGCATGTTAAACAAATATTAAACATACTTTTTTAAACATTTTGACATTTTGAGCATAACAAAATATAAAAATAATAATATCAGAACACATTAATATGAAACTTGTAAAGTGCAACATACAGATCATAGCAGATGCATAGCATAAGAAATATAACCTGGATAAATGGTCAGAATTATGGAGACACACGTATATTGCAATTCTCTAGATAATAAGTGGTCACAGGGGTTGTCTGAGATTGTTAAAAAAGGTATGCTTTTTTCAAAAATGACTCCACTGTTCATGGGCAAAGTCTGGCTCATAGTTCAGCCTCTTTTAGGGAACCCCTTTAAGGTACATATTTATTGGGATTTTGGGATCAATAAACTAATGATTGCCCTATTTGATTGTGCTGCTGTATAGAAGACTAGTTTTCTAACTCCTTCATCAGGGCATTCTGAGTTAATGATGGGAAACCATTCTTTTGGGATCACTATCAATGAACCGGTGGTTTGCACCACGAATCTTTCTCTTCATCAGATTCGGCATGTGTATATATCTGATTACTCAATGGTTTCAATAGGCATTGTGTAATGCTTGCGGGATAAGTGGTCACTTGCTGAAAGGTGATTGCTGTAAGAAATGCATAGTACACCTATAAATAAACAAATTCGTGATATACTTTTGCTAGCCTTGTTTTTCTCCTACAATATTAAAATATTCTCATGGGTAAAGCTAAAATAAAAATTGCTTCTCTGCTATTTTGCTATGTAGTCTGACTGTAACATTAACTACTTAAAATGATTTGAAAATTGATACTCAAATGCCTTATTAATGCTGCCACATTCTGTATCCCAGCTCAGTAGAAATCCATGACACCACCCTCCTTGACCAACTGGATTCATAAAGTTGAGGATGTACGGCGGATGGAGGAACTCACTGCATTACTCAGACAAACATGTCTCGTTTATCGCTTCTTAGACTGCATGGATCTTTTTCCAAGACTCCCAAGACTATACTCATCTTCTGAGTGAGGGTGAATCATTTTTAAGATTAGCACTAATGTCCCTGTCCCAAGGTCACTGCCACTCTCCCACCAGCCCAACTTCCCTCCCCACAATCGCCAGCATGAACTACTCATGTAATATTACCCTTATATAGTGTGTGGAGTATTCTAACTACTTTTCCTACTTAATTCTACAATGGTGGCTTTTGACAAGGCCATGTCTAGAATTAGATTACAGAAATTTACAGAATATTTAAAGAAATGTAAAGTTAAAGTGTAAGGAGGAGTTTTTACAAACTGTAGGGAGAACATAAAATGAGCATAGGAAGATTGCAGGGACAATGCAAGGACTGTAATCTGAAGATGAAGGGATCCATAGGAGACAGAGCAGTTTGCAACAATCCCTGTATAGGGCACAGAGCTATCTAATTAACCACCTCAGCCCCCCTAGCTTAAGCACCCTTAATGACCAGGCCACTTTTTACAATTCTGCACTACACTACTTTCACCGTTGTTCCATCATACAACTTACCACCTAAATGAATTTTACCTCCTTTTCTTCTCACTAATAGAGCTTTTATTTGGTGGTAATTCATTGTTGCTGCCATTTTTACTTTTTTTGCTATTAATAAAAATTTAACGACGTTTTTGCAAAAAAATGACATTTTTCACTTTCTGTTGTAAATTTTTTTTAAAAAAAACGACATTTCTATATAAATTTTTTTCTAAATTTATTGTTCTACATGTCTTTGATTAAAAAAAAATCCAATAAGTGTATATCTATTGGTTTGGGTAAAAGTTATAGCGTTTACAAACTATGGTGCAAAAAAGTGAATTTCCGCATTTTGAAGCAGCTCTGACTTTCTGAGCACCTGTCATGTTTCTTCAGGTGCTAGAATGCCAGGATAGTATAAATACCCCCCAAATGACACCATTTTAGAAAGAAGACACCCCAAAGTATTCACGGAGGGGCATGGTGAGTTCATGTATAATTTAATTTTTTTTCACAAGTTAGCGGAAAATGACACTTTCTGAGGAAAAATAATAATAATAAAGTTTCCATTTCTGCTAACTTCTGGCAAAAAATAAATAAATCTCAGACGGACTCACAATGCCCCTCAGTGAATACCTTATCTACTTTCCGAAATAGGGTCATTTGTGGGGTGTGTTTACTGTTCTGGCATTTTGGGCGGGGCTAAATTGTGAGCAGCCATGTAAAACCTAAAGGTACTCGTTGGAATTTGGGCCCCTTTGCGCACCCAGGCTGCAAAAAGTGTTACTCATGTGGTATCGCCGTACTCAGGAGAAGTAGGGCAATGTGTTTTGGGGTGTATTTTTACATATACCCATGCTGGGTGAGAGAAATATCTCTGTAACTTTGCATTATATGTCTTGTTTGTAATGGTTTATTACCTAATAAAATATGGTATAATTGTGTATGTGTGTCCCTAGAGTTCTTTTGGTGTCTTACTTAATAAACCAGTCAAAAGCAGGTAGTGGCATACTTGGACTGCATCGTGTCATCCCAGATCCAAGATCCCCTGGAATACTGGGCAGCCAAACTTGAATTGTGGCTGCAAGTGGCCATGTTTTTCCTCAAAAAGATTTCCTGCCTGGCCAGTAAGGTTGCATCAGAGCGGGTGTTTAGTGTGGCTGGGGACATGTTAAGCCAAAGAGAACTCACCTTGCAACACAAAATGTTGAGTGACTGATTAACCCTAACAACGATGAGTCAGGCATGTGTCAGCCAGGATTTCCACACACCGCTGCCTGATGCATCAGACTAGATTATTCTGGCAGTAATGTTCTGACTGCAGTGTGCTGCCACACCAGAACATAGTGAAATATGGCCTGTTACTTCTAGCCACTTGCTTCAGCCACTATTCTGATGCTGCCACCCACCTGATGTCACACACCTGCTGCCTCTGCTGCCATCTTTTCCTACTGCCTCCCTACTCTGTGACTGGGCCACTATGGTGGCTCCTCATGCTGTTGCCACCCTCCCCACTCTGTGACTGTGCCTCTATGTTGACTCCTCATGCTGTTGTCACCCTCCCCACTCTGTGACTGGACCACTATGTTGACACCTCATGCTGTTGCCACCCTCACCACTTTGGTCTGGGACCACTAGTGTCCCTTCGCCATGTTGATATTACACTTTATTTTACCCTTCTTTTCATCCATTAGAAGAACCGAAAGATGGAAAATGCAACAGATCCTGTCTTTGGAGCATCCATAAGGCCTCAATCACATGGTCAGTATTTTGCATCAGGATTTCATCATGATTTGGAAGCCAAAAGCAGGAGTGGGTCCAATACACAGAAGATGTGTAAATATTTCCATAATTTCATCTCTTTTTTGGACCCACTCCTGTTTTTGCCTCGCAAGTACTGCTTAATTACTGACCAAATATTGACCTTTTGAATATGGATGCTCAAAAGACAGGATCCGTTCTTTTTTGTGTCGTTCTTCTGATGGATCAGATGAAGGGAAAAATAAATAGTGACGTCAACACACAGTTACTGCTGACACCCTCTCCGCCCTGTGATGGGGCCACGTATTAGTGGCTAACAAAATAGACTATTTAAAAACCTATGTGGACACCCACAAACAGTGAGATTAGACAGCTCTTTCCAACGTTAGTAGAATCTGGTGCTAAGAGAACAGGGTATATATAAATCTATGTGGAAATAGCAGATGGTGTAAAATGAGACACCTCTTTCACTCTGTAGTAGAATCTTTGGCCACTACACGGTTAAGTACATTATAACTGATGCTAACATTGACCTGTAAGTGCCGATCCGAGCTGTATAACATTTTACATGCCGCAGGCATTGTATTTTAAAATCAATCAGAATGTTGTCTGTTATAGTCACCTTGTGGTATTATTTGGTGAATTAGGTAGTAAAAAAAAAGTATAAAAAACCATTTATTAAATGTAAACAATTCCAAAAAATATGCTTTTCAATGAAAAATGAAAAAAAATTATAAAAATAAATATTCCACTTTTGTTTGGTATAGTCCCATCAGTAATAACCCGCACTACATAAATATCATTTAAATTATCACCTTCAGTAAATGCTGTCAAAAATTTTTTTTTTAAGTTACAGAATTGTTTATTTATCCTTCGTTGCGATTGAAAAAACTTAATAACAAGTGATCAAAAAGATACTCCAAAATGATACGAATCAAAAGTACAAGTCGTTCCACAAAAATAAAGCCCTTGCACTAATTACATAGAAAGAAAAATAAAAAGTTATGGGTCTTGAGAAGCGGCGATGCAAAATGATTTTCTTCCTTTTAAAAAAGGGGTCTTATTGAACAAAAGTAGTAAACAGAGAAAAACTATATGTATTTAGTATCGATGTAATTGTACTGACCGAGAGAATAAAGATATTATGTTATTGATACCGAAAAATCAATGCCATAAAAACTCAGTACCAATATTTCTGTTTTTCCCATCTCCCTCCCAGAAAGGGTTAATAAAAGTTAATTAGAAAGCTATGTGTACTCCAAAATGGCACCATGGAAAACTATAACTTAACCTGCAAAAAAACAAGCTACAGCTATATAGATGGAAAAATATAAAAAGTTATAACTCTTGGAATGCGACAATGAAAAAAGGAAAAAAAACACTTGGTCAGTAAGGCCCAAAACAGGCTGGTCACTCAGGGTTTAAGACACGGCCAGGAGAAAAACCTTAAAGTGGGCCCAGGTTGTAGACAAGCCTATATTGACATAAGATGTGGCAACCCAAATAGACAGGGACAACAGAAGTAGGCGGGTCCAGCTATACCATAGTGCACCACTAAATACCATCCCAGCCAAACCAAATACCACAGTGCAGCATACAATACTGCCCTATCACCATACAGAAGGCAATGATACAGTTAAATTCAGGAGGGCACCTGTGGTGGCTGGCAGGTGCTTAAGTACCTGATGCTCCTAGCATGAAATAATTCTGACAGCATGAAATAATTTTGTAACTGGATGATGGTTATGAGGAGGGCTGGAGCAGATCCCTGGGCATCGGCCTACCGGGATGTTTCCCAGTAGAGTCTATGGCCAGTCTACGCATGTCTTCAACTTTAGATATTTTCTTTTTGCTTTTTAACTTTACATTTTCAAAGCCATAACTTTTGATTTTTCTGTCAACATAGTCGACATAGGTTTTTTTTGTGAAACATGTAGATTTTATTGGGGAGCAATTTTTTTATTTTTTAGTAGTTTTTTTATTGCATTTTTGGAAGGTGGAATGAACTAAAAAAACAATATTGACATTGTATTAAATATGTTTTATGATGTTTCATTTTAAAAATTATTATGTTTATAGGATAAAAAGAATTATCATTTTAATGTATGTGCTGCTACTGATACAGCAATACCAATCATGAATAGTTCTGTTTCTCTTAAGAAAATCAATGCATTTGCAAACAAAAAAAATGTTCAGTTTGTTTTCTATTTTTCAAAAAAAAAATTGTAGGGATTTTGAACAAACGTTACTCTGCCCGAACATATAATACACTGCAATTCTTCTCTATTTCCATGTATTATATCAGTTATAATAAAACAGGATGTCCATTTGGCCTTTCAGGCTTTAATAGGCATATGTATATGGCTTCTAGAGCAACCCCCAACACCCCAGAATTGCATTTTGGGAGGACAAGCATGGTGAAAGAGGGGGCTCCCTAGTTCTCTCTAACAACTTGGGTGCCATGGTCAACATTGACCATCGCATCTAAGGGGTTAACTAACTTAGATTGGTGTTATCTACAATCCTGGATGTTAGAGAGGGGTGCCAGCTGTGTTACACAAGTGATGGCATGGGCATAGCTCCTAAACGTATGTCATCACAGCACGAGGCTAGTACATTATTGTGAACAACTGTGATGTATTGTTACCCTGCAAAACAGGAATGGGTTAAGACTTAACAGTACTTAACAAGTTTGTCAATGAGAATTTCACTAGACATACATAGGTGGTAAAAGGCACACATGAATTGATGAGACAGCAGTTTCCCCATACCAGCCTGGTGATAACAGCTAGCAAAATAGCAGGCTGGTAATTTAGACCTTTACTGGTTACTGCTGTGAGGTCTTCTAATAGATTTTGATTAAGACTGAATTGAAGCTCTTGGGCCTAAATTCACAGTCTATAATGAAGCCCCCAACCTACCATTTAAGCATATAGAAACCCTCAGACATCAGGGCCTAGGTGCCTACTGCTACTTCTGCATCTCCTATAACTGATTCTTAATTTGTTAACAACTTTTATAGACATAATAGTGACAATATGAGTAATGATTTTAGGAAGTGTTTTTGCAATCCAATCCTCCTCTTCATCTAAAAAGAAGAGGTTTAATATTATTAGTGTGGCATCTTCCAATCTGTGGACTTCTTATTTTCCTTATCTTTTCCTTAGTCTATGGATAAACCAAATTTTTTGTGCAATAATGAGTATGTCTGATAAGTGGAAATTATCATGAATTAACTTCCCATGGACATCAGCACTAAAAGTATTTTATAGATTGCTTGTGAAATATATTGTGCATGTGGCTATAAACATTTAGATAACAGATTTCTAATTTAGCTATTTATGTTTGCATTATTAAATGATTGTATATAGACATAATATTTGCAGCAACTAAAAATGCTGTACCTCGATTGCATGCTATTTATATAACATTTCAAGATAATACTGTGGATTTCTCATCACGAGGTATGTCTAATTGCTTCTTAAAACCAATTTAAAAATAAGCTGTATTGTTTTGACAGTAAGTTATTGCAGTTCAGGAAAAGTCATAGTGTGCTTTATTTTATGAAATGTACATACCATAAGTGACAATAAGAAACTTGCTGTATAAATGAACTGCTCCAAAAATGCTAAGTTCCCAAATTACCAATTAGGATATGGATTTCCTAAATATTAAGTATCAGATTTTTTAAAATATTGTACCATAAATCCTTTCCTTCATTGCTGGGGACACCTGTGCTTACTTAATTTTAAGAAAGAAAAATATTTGTCAAATTTAAGAATACAGTATTTAGAGATTTCTTGTCTGGTACATTATATCACTTTGGCCAGCCATTATTTTGTTAAAACCTGGACTAGCAGTCTAAAAATTATAGAATTCTAAAACACTGACAAATGTGTAGAGGTAGGAATTGGGTTTAATGGCCATTCACAGAAATAAGCTGGGGGGATAGTAGCATAAATGGCTAAGCAGCAGATCCATAACTTCCCCTAAACCAGACTGGAGTAATCATCAGCAAAAATTTTCCCATATGTCAGATGAGCTGAGTTCAAACCCAAGGTTATGACAAGGACACAGTCCATATTAAGGATACAAAGTCTGGCTACAATTAAAACGTTCATTGCAGAAATTGTGATAATGCTTAAGGGAACTTTTGCACTTTAGTCCTAAATAATTGCACACTAGGAAATGACAAATTACAAAATTATTAGGGACTCTGTAAAAATAGTTTACAAGTATATTTTACAAATGAAAATCTTCATACGGTCTCTTAAGACTCCGACTTTGTATTCAATAATAGTCATATTATTCAATTTCAGTCATTATCTTTCCGTTTGTGTTATTATAATACTTCAATTCATTCACTTTACATATACATGGAATGTCATAAACAGCAATGCCTGTATTTTACCACAAACCCCAGAGTATTTATGCTGGAATATAATATGACATGTCTTGTAGGATTGCATTAGTCAATTGCTTTCCTTCACATTTCTTCTTATATCTGTACTAATTGAAGTGCTATTGATTTGCTCTTTTGAACTAACGTCATAGTCATTGTACAATATTTCATTTTCTGTTTTGACAAGGTTCCTTCTAAAGTTATATACTAGGTGAGTTTTTTTCCATAACCCATAAGACAGTATAAGCAGTTTTTATATCACTACTATTATATATTCTACACCTTCAGGCAAAATTCATATTGCATGATACAATCTTGTTATGAGCTTGGTAGTGGATTCTCTGTGCTACAATCGGTAATGAGCAAACAAGAATGGAGAGTATCTAAAGTTGGCCCTACGCATTCAATAGATGTAGGCTGGGTGATGTTTTGGCTTAGAGCTATGTCTAGATTATCTTTTGACTCCCACATACACATACACCTTTGGTTTGACCGGGTATCTATGTGTTTTCAATAGGGAGATACTTCTGGCGGTGGCTGGTTTCCTGGGAGAACAAAAGAATCAGGTGAAAAAATGTGGTTACCTGAATCCTTCTCTCTCCCAACATCTTCTGTTGAGAGAGAGTCGTGAGTTCCTTCCAGGTGTGGCTGACAATATGTATGGGTGACTTAAGTGGGACAATCAACATTATGTTTTCAACTTTAACATATTTTAACCCCTTCAGTACCAGGTCACTTTTCACCTTAAATCCCAGGCCGATTTTTGCAAATCTGACATGTGTCACTTTGGGCGGTAATAACTTTGGAATGCTTTTACTTATCCAAACCACTCTGAGACTGTTTTCTCATGACACATTGTACTTCATGATAGTAGTAAATTTTTGTCAATATTTTTCATCTTTATTTAAAAAAATACCAAACTTAGAAAAAAAATAGAAAAATTCGCAATTTTCCAAATTTCTATTTCTCTGCTTTTAAAACAGATAGTGATACCTCATATAATAGTTATTACTTTACATTTCCCATTTGTCTACTTTATCTTGGTATCATTTTGTGAATGCCATTTAAACCACCCAAAATGACCCCATGTTAGAAACTAAACCCCTCAAGGTATTCAAAACTGATTTTACAAACTTTGTTAACCCTTTAGGTGTTCCACAAGAATTAAAGGAAAATTTAGATGAAATTTGAGAATTTCTCTTTTTGGCCGATTTTCAATTTTAATCCATTTTTTCCAGTAACAAAGCAAGGGTTACCGGCCAATCAAAACTCAATATTTATTAGCCTGATTCTGTAGTTTACAAAAACACCCCATATGTCGTTGTAAACTGCTGTACAGGCACACGACAGGGCGCAGATGGAAAGGAACGCCATATGGTTTTTGGAGGGCAGATTTCACTGGGATAATTTTTAGTGGCCATGTCACATTTGAAGACCCGCGATGCACTCCTAGAGTAGAAACTCCAAAAAATTACCCCATTTTGGAAAATACACCCTTTATTGTATTCAAAACTGATTTTACAAACTTTGGTAACCCTTTAGGTGTTCCACAAGAATTAAAGGAAAATGGGGATTAAATTTCAGACGTTCACTTTTTTGGCAGACTTTCCATTTTAATCAATTTTTTTCCATTAACAAAGCAAGAGTTAACAGCCAAACAAAGTTTACAGAAGCACCCCATTTGTGATTGTAAACTGCTTCATGGGCACACGGCAGGGTGCAGAAGGAAAGGAACGCCATATGGTTTTTGAAAGCATTTATGAAAAAAATTATTTTTTAGTGTCTCCATATTCTGAAAGCCATCGTTTTTTTTTATTATTTGGGCGACTGTCTTATGCTGGGGCTCATTTTTTTCGGTATGAGATGACGGTTTGATTGGTACTATTTTAGGGTGCACATGACTTTTAGATCACTTGGTATTTCCCTTTTTGTGATGTAAGGTGACAAAATGACTATTTTGACACCGTTTTTTATTTTTTTACCCTGTTCACATGAGGGGTTAGGTCATGTGATATTTTTATAGAGCAGTACGTTATGGATGTGGCAATACCAAAATGTATACTTTTTTTATTTATTTAAGTTTTACACAATAATATTTTTAAAACGGAAAAAAAAATCATGTTTTCGTGTCTCCATAGTCGGAGAGGCATAGTTTTTTTTATTTTTGGGTGATTGTCTTAGGTAGAGTTTCATTTTTGTGGGATGAGATGATGGTTTGATTGGCACTATTTTGGGGTGCATATGACTTTTTGATCACATGCTATTACACTTTTTGTGATGTAAGGTGACAAAAAATGTCTTTCTTGACACCGTTTTTTTTTTTACGGTGTTCACCTGAGAAGTAAGGTCGTGTCGTATTTTTCGAGAGCAGGTTGTTACGGATGTGGCGATACCTAATATGTAAACTTTTTTATTTATTTTTACATTTAACATAATAAAAGCATTTTTGAAACAACAAAAATCATGTTTTAGTGTCTCCATAGTCTGAGAGCCATAGCTTTTTTTTTTTTTTTTATGGCACTGGGATTTCAGACCCACTTTCCAGCGCCATACATGTACGGTGCTGGTATCCTACAGGTTAAAATAATTTTAGCAATGTTATTTTTAATTTACTATATCAATATTTATATTTAAACAAAAACAATAAAATCCTGCAGTATTTGCAGTGACCACTAAGCCTATTAATAGGTGTCACTTCTTGGTCTGTACAGATTACTTTATTTCAGTTACCTACTTATCGGTCATTCTAATCCTGCCTATAATGATATTGTCACGGAACCCACCGTGACCTGGGCTCCGGGAGGGGGCTGATGGCCAGCCTCCTTTCTAGCGACTACGTTCCTAGGAATTTTGAGACACCCCTTGTTTGGTTGAATCGGGTGTCCAGAGCCCATGGATGGCTGTTGCGGTGGAGCCTGGCCCTACAGCCATCCAATTTCCCAATTCAAAACAGGCTCTGTAAACCCAAGGCTAATGACCATGGACTATCTCAGCAAACAGAACTAAAGAGGGTGACTGTAACATCATGGACATCCCCAAGTGGACCCGTAGAGGTTCTAACTGGGTCTGCCATCCTTTAACTTGGGGGAGTTATGTGACGACATGGTCATCAGTTTGAGTTAAATGTGTATTGGTGTTGGATATGTGTAATTATGTTATACTGTGTAACTTGTGTCATAAGACTGTCAGCAACCCCCTCATCCCATTATCTCATATTGTAATCGGAAGGAGCTCAGTACAATTCCACTCTGGCCAGGCTCTTGCTAAAGCCATCTTGAGCTATTAGAAGGTAGACCCCTGTGGTGTGGTGCAGACAGAATGTCTGAGGAGGGGAAGGGGGAGGTGATGGAATTACAGTTTCATCTGATCACTTTCTAGATATAAGTTTGTGCAGTTGTTCAATAAAGCAGAAGTTGTTTTCCCATACACTGAGTCTCGACTAGTGACTGGGGAGACTGGGAGCTAAAGATCAAGGGTTTGCAGTATCTCCTGAGTGAAAAAGAATACAGCGGCGGACATACTCTTCCTGAGTACCGGAGGTCCGTCACAGATATCACCTCTGTCACCTCTGTGTATAGATAAGACAGGATACGCCATTCTCAATAGGTGATTGTTAAAACATATTTATCAAAGCTTATCAGCTCCAGACCATTGTGTCTATGGCTTGAGTTGCTACCGTACAGCAATTTTCTTAATGCTTTATAAATACTGTTAAGAGCAGCTCATGCAAGATGGCCACCCCCATAATCAAGTTTAGGAAATAGAATAAAAATATCTGTTATCTGAAAATAAAAACAGATTAGAAAAAAAAGATATGTGTTCCTATCTGGTTTTAACTGGCAAATAAATATTTTGGTGACACAATTCCTTGTGGCATGCCCAAGCGCTAGTTTCTTAGTCAATAGCAGTGTTGAGCGAGCATGCTCGGCTGAACACTAGTTTGGCTCAAGCATCGCTATACTTGGCACATCGCGGAATTCGGCTTAACACTCCCTTTTTTGGCAGATTTTCCATTTTAATCAATTTTTTTCCAGTAACAAAGCAAGGGTTAATAGCCAAACAAAACTTAATATTTATTGCCCTGATTTTGTAGTTTACAGAAACACCCCATATATGGTCGTAAACTGCTGTACGGGCACACATCAGGACACAGAATAAAAGAAACTCCATATGGTTTTTGAAAGTCAGATTTCACTGGGTTAATTTTAAGCTGCCATGTCACATTTGAAGACCCTCTGATGCACCTGTACAGTAAAAACTCCAAAAAAGTGACCCCATTTTAGAAACGACACCCCTCAAGGTATTCAAAACTCAAGGTAACGACGTGGCAATACCTAATATTTATACTTTTGTTTATTTAAGTTTTACACAACAATATAATTTTTTAAACAAAAAAATCCTATTTTACTTTCTCCATAGTCTGAGAGCCGTAGTTTTTTTAATTTTTTGGGCGATTGTCTTAGGTAGGATATCATTTTTGCGGTATGAGATAATGGTTTGATTGGCATTATTTTGGGGTGCATATAAGTTTTGGATCGCTTGCTATTACACGTTTTGTGATGTAAGGTGACAAAAAATGGCTTTTTTGACACCTTTTTTTTTGTTTTTTACAGTGTTCATGTAAGGGGTAAGGTCATGTCGTTCTAGAGAAGGTTGTTACGGATGCGGCGATACATAATAGGTCTACCTTTTTTATTTATTTTTACAGTTAACACAATAAAAGCATTTTTGAAACAACAAAAATCACTGTTTGTGATGTAAGGTGACAAAAAAATAGCTTTTTTACACTTTCATTTTATTTTTTTGATATTGTTCACCACTAGATCATGTGGTATTTTTATAGAGCCAGTCGTTACGGATGTGACAATACCTTATATGTATACATTTTTTATTTTATTTACGTTTTACACAACAATATCATTTTTGAAACCCAAAAAAATCATCTTTTAGTGTCTGCATAGTCTGAGAGCCATAGTTTGTTTATTTTTAATGGAGATTGTCTTGGGCAGAATATCATTTTTGCTGGATGAGATGACGGTTTGATTGGCATTATTTTAGGTTGCGTATTACTTTTTGATCGCTTGCTATTACACTTTTTTTGATACTGTTTTTTTTTTTACGGTGTTCACCTGAGAGGTTAGGTCATGTGGTATTTTTATAGAGCAGGTTGTTACGGATGTGGCAATACCTAATATGTCTACTTTTATTTTTTTACATTTAACACAATAAAAGCATTTTTTTGAAACAAAAAAAAATCATGTTTTAGTGTCTCCATAGCCTGAGAGGCATAGTTTTTTTTATTTTTTGGGCGATTATCTTAGGTAAGGGCTCATTTTTTGCAAGATTAGGTGACGGTTAGATTGGTAAGATTTGGGGGGGCATATGCCTTTTTGATCACTTGGTGTTGCACTTTTAGTGATGTAAGGTGACAAAAAAAGTTTTTTAGCACAGTTTTTATTTAATTTTTTTGACGGTGTTCATCTGAGGGGTTAGGTAAATTGATATTTTTTTAGAGCCGGTTGATACGGATGCGGTGATACCTAATATGTCTATTTTTTTTACAATTATTTTTTTTTTACTTTATTTTGGGTTACTTGAAACTATAAATTTTTTTGTAAAACTTTATTTTTTTTTTACTTCTTTTTTCACTTTATTTTTTGTCCCACTCTGGTACTTCAACTTTTGGGGATCTGATCCCCTTTACAATACTTCTATATTGTAAAGAATTTGGCTGTAAGTGTTTTACTGAATGTAATACATTTATAGCTTCCCGCCTGTGATATCCAGGGGCCTGGATCTTACAGGCTGTCACAGAAGGCAGCCACGATGCCTAAGGAAGACATCGGGCTGCTTTCCCTGCCAGCAGATCCCCGTCACAGCAGCGCGGAGACCTGATGGCAGCTCCGATCCCCGCAAGGACATTGCACGTGCTGAGGTCAGCGCTGACCGTGGCACATCAAGGGTTAATGCACTGGCATCTGTGTTTTCACTGATGCCTGCACATACAGCAGGGGTCCGGCTATCAGTGACTGCTGGACCCTTGTCGCGGAATTGGGCGGGCGAAGCTCCTGCACCCGCCCGATCAACGCGCCATACATGTACGGCGCTGGACGTTAAGTTCCGTCTGGTCATTAAGGGGTTAAGGTAATTTATTATTAAGCGTTATGCCTTCCACTATTTTTGCAGTCCACATTTGGACCCATTCAATTTGATCTTTTTGTAGGTGAGGTATCCAGAACTGAACACTGTATTTCAGATGTGGACTCACTAGACAGCGGGATCACAATCTCTCTCTTTCCACTCTTTCTATCTAATCGCTAACACAGATCTGCCAATATGATACTCAGAAGATTTCTTCTTCTTATGACCATTTTTGTTGTCTTGGAAATATTGGACTGCAGTTCATTTAGCTAATTTAGTTTCTAAGTTACAGACATCTACTGGAATATCAACTATAAATCACTGTGTCAGAAGATGGGCAAACCTTAGCTACCAGACCTTTTACTATGTTAAATTAGAATAGAACCCAGTAAAGAACCTTGTAGTATTTCATGTGTAGCCATTAAGAACACACCCCATTAGAAAAATCAACTAATAGCTATAAGTTGGCATCACAAGCTGATTGACACAAATGCAGCTTCTGAAACCCACGGTGATCAGCTATTATCACCATCACCAGCAAAAGTTGCAACCAAGCATAAATGTGGTATCTTTTTGAAAAGATAGGCTGTCCACCAGATATTATGTATATATACCTTAAAAGAGCTTATGGACATGGATTATATTGAGGAAACAAACCCTTTTTAAAAGGAAATAAAGGAACCCTACAGACACAAGGGCTTTGGTGTTCAATGAACTGCTGTGTCATGCAGCTTCTCCCCATTCCCAGCACACAGTGAATACATTTTGCCTGGAGTGTTCCTTTAAATTAAATTCCAGGATGCATGTAATAAAATATGAAATAGAAGAAAAATAAAACATTTTTAATTTTCAAATATGCTATCTTGTGTGTAGTGCATATTGGAATGCATTGCTTGTTAAATATATAAATTGAAAAGCACAAAAAATCTCTAAATCTGCATCCTGTTAAACTTCATAAACCCTTTACTTCTCTTTAAGTTATATATTTGAATGCCCATTAAAAGAAAAGGCTATTATTTTATTTGCATTGAGTGTGGTCTACTTACACAGGTAATCCACAGAGATGAATATATTTAAATGAATCAGGTTTTATTTGTGTCAGAATAAATTTTCCTGTCCCCAAGAGAAAAATCGGTACAATATATTAGCAAACACAGCTGAATGATTGTATATATTGCTAAAAATATATATAGAAAGAGGTAACTGTTATCACATAATTAGGATTTATAGTGCAAAATTTCTGCACTATGTATTCATCTTTTAAGCACGAGGTATATTCTTAAAGGGTTTACAGATATATTCAAGTGTGTCAGCAAACATAAGCTTGTATGTAATGTGTGTGGACTGGGGAATCACTAGTGAACTTAAAGTAAAACTTAGGAACTAGATCAGTGGCTAATATACAATAGTATAGACATAGTTGATGAAATAATTTAAAATACTAAATGTATGGTACCTAAATTTAAAGGAAGATAGTATTGAGTGGAAAGCAAGCATTTTCTATTCCTTATGTTCACTTCAGATGGTTAGCTGTGCTGTGTGTTTATAGCTGTCCCTTTTACTTCTCCCTCTCACAGTACAAGTCTCACACATAGGCTGTTATATAGTTTCAGCATCATACCCCTTCTCCACCGTTCCCTCCTCTGTGTCTTCACTTACTGTTTAAAGGCTGCAATACACATTCAATAGCTGCCAGCCTAACAATCATTCAGCCTACAGCTATCTCTCTCGATTCTTCTGAATAGGAATCATTGACCACAACTCTCTGGACACGGTCCTTCAGCCAGTTTTCAATTCAATTGCAAACTATAATTTCCAAGCCTATAGGTCTATAATTACCGATATCCTTTTTTGAATATGGGCACCACATCTTCTTTGCGCCAATCACTTGGCACTGTACCAGTATCTAGAGAATCTTAAAAAAATTATAAACAGGGGCACAACAATGACTTAACTAAGCACTTTAAGCACTCTTGGGTGTAATCCATCTGGGCCCGGAGCCTTGTTTACATTTACCTAATTTAACTTATCTTGGAAAGAGTTGAGTAGAGTTAAGTGAACCCGAACTGTATAGTTCAGGTTTGTACCGAATTTTGGGGTGTTCGGAACACGGACCTGGACTGAACATTTTAAAAAAAAGTTTGGGTTCGGGTTCGTTGTTCGGCGATTTCTTCCCACTTTCTGAAGGGCTGCACAGCAACCAATCAGCTAGCGTTTTAATTCTTGCCCTAAGAAGCCATCATAGCCATGCCTACTAATGGCATGGCTGTGATTGGTCAAGTGATGTGACCCAGCATCTATTTAAGCTGGAGTCATATAGCGCCGCACGTCACTCTGCTCTGATTAATGTAGGGATACGATGCAGCTGTATATAGACCATCCTGCATGATATGGTATTAAATGTGCGGATGTATATGGCTGCATTTACAAAATAACAGAAAATAATGCACTATAAAATTAGATGCAAGCATAACATATGGACTAGGCCCTCACTCTTGATAAAAACGAAGACACTTGGTCAATACATTTTGATCAAAATACATCTAAGCCCATCTACCGACGACAAGGTGGTCTCAGTTCAGGCGGGTTCCTATGCTAACCTATTCATGCTGTGGTGCATTTTTAAGGAGCACAGTCCCCGCACATATGGTGTGCTGCCCCTTGTAACCTCCATGTGCATCAGCAACCGGTTGGAGGAGAGACACACACACACCCATATGTACCACCTTAATTATGGTCACCTATTAGATAGATGGGGCAAAAGTGCACTTGAATATCACTCCCAGTGTAAAAGCGTATTCACACATGAAGGTGCCACTCCTTCAAGACAAATATTTGATTGCCCAAGTCCATCAATCCATTAATACTAGGTTTTTTTTTGTGCACATGGAAGTTACAAGGGGCAGTACACCATATTGCGGGGACTGTGCTCCTGAAAAATGCGCCACAGCATGAATAGGTTAGCATAGGAACGCGCCTAAACTGAGACCACCTTGTCGCCGGTAGGTGGGCTTAGATGTATTTTGATCAAAATGTATTGACCAAGTGTCTCAGTTTTTATCAAGAGTGAGGGCCTAGTCCATATGTTATGCTTGCATCTAATTTTATAGTGCATTATATTCTGTTAATTTGTAAATGCAGCCATATACATCCACACATTTAATACCATATCGTGCAGGATGGTCTATATATAGTTTTTTATAGGATGCAGCTGCTGTGAGGGCGAGATTAGGCAGGGAAAACTCAGCAAAAACACTTAATGAAGTGATCGATCTACAGCTGTGAATCATTCAACTTCTGCTAGTTAATTGCTCACTGGTTTTTAGGCCGCACAGAGCGTTTTTCTGTCACTTTTTTCTGGGATGATTGGCGGCCATTTTGTGTCTTGTGGTGCACAAGCACAAGCTGCCACCAAGTCCATCAATCCATTAATACTAGTTTTTTTTTTGCGATATCCTACATCAGGGGCTTGGCTGTGCCTATTGTCACCCCTAGGAACTCAGGATAGAAATTTCTATATTTTTATTGAGGGGTGAAATTCAATTGCCAAAATAGCAATCCCCTAAATCTGGTGTTCCAGATGTGGCTAGCCAAGTGTAATACTGTCTGCTGTCTGGCAAAGAATAGATTTTTTTCTGTTGTTAAATTCAATTGCCAAAATAGCAATCCCCTAAATCTGGTGCTCCAGCTGTTGCTGGCTAAGTTTAATACTGTCCGGCAAAGGATTGATATTTTTCTGGGGTGAAATTCAATTGGCAAAATAGCAATATCATAAATCAGTGGTTTCAGCTGTGGCTGGCCAAGTTAAGTAGTGTCCGGCAAAGGACAGATTTTGTTCTGGGGTGAAATTCAATTGCCAAAATAGCAGCCCCCTAAATCTGGTGTCCCAGCAGTGGCTGGCCAAGTTTAATAGTGTCCGGCAAAGGATATATTTTTTTCTGGGGTGACATTCAATTGCCAAAATAGCAATACCATAAATCAGTGGTTTCAGCTGTGGCTGGCCAAGTTTAATAGTGTCCGGCAAAGGATATATTTTGTTCTGGGGTGAAATTCAATTGCCAAAATAGCAATACTGTAAATCAGTGGTTTCAGCTGTGGCTGGCCAAGTTTAATAGTGTCCGGCAAAGGATATATTTTTTTCTGGGATGAAATTCAGTTGCAAAAATAGAAATATCGTAAATCTGTTGTTCCAGCTGTCACTGGACAAGTTTCATAGTGTCCGTCAAAGGATATATTATTTTCTGGGGTGAAATTCAGTTGCAAAAATAGAAATGCAGTAAATCTGCTGTTCCAGCTGTGACTGGACAAGTTTCATAGTGTGCGTCAAAGGATATATTATTCTCTGGGGTTAAATTCAGTTGCAAAAATAGAAATACCATATACATCTGGTGTTCTAGCTGTGAATGGACAAGTTTCATAGTGTCCGTCAAAGGATTTATTATTTTCTGGGGTGACATTCAGTTGAAAAAATAGAAATACAGTAAATCTGGTATTCTAACTGTGACTTGACAAGTAGTTTAATAGCATCTGACAAAGGATATATTTTGTTCTGGGGTGAAATTCAATTGCCAAAATAGCAATACCCAAAATCTGGTGTTCCAGCTGTTGCAGGCCAAGTGTAAATCTGTCCGTAAAAGGGTTCATTACACTCAGCGTGCATCTCCAAGTGTATTTCTTTCTGTTACAGCGTATATTACAGTAAGTGTTAAAATACAGCATAATCCTCTACATTTGCACACATTCTTTTGCATCTCTAAGTGTATTTCTTTCTGTTAAAGGGTATATTACACAAAGTGTTAAAATACAAGTGCTGAAAGCATAATCCTATATATTATTTTACATGCTACTGTACATCTCCAAGTGTAAATCTCCCCGTAAAAGGATTCCTTTCATCCAGGGCCTAATTACTATGCCTACAATTGATATTCCCCTAAATCTGTGGTTACTGCTGTGCCTGGATTAGTGTAATATGGTACATAAATAGATAGCCGGATAGTGTTAGGTGCCTGTAAAAAAAGGCCTGAATTTGAATTCAATACATTGGGCCAAATAATTTTTTTCTAATTGTGGTAAATGGTAACAATGAGGAAAACATCTAGTAAGGGACGTGGACATGGTTGTTGTGTTGTTAGTGGACCCCCTGGTGCTGGGAGAGGACGTGGCCATTCTGCCACAGCCACACGTTCTAGTGAACCAACTACCTCAGATTCCAGTACACACCAGAATTGACAGCGATATTTGGTGGGGCCCAATGCCATTCTAAGGATGGTAACGCCTGAGCAAGTACAGGCGCTAGTTAATTGGGTGGCTGACAGTGGATCCAGCACGTTCACAACATTATCTCCCAACCAGTCTTCTGCAGAAAGCTCACAGGTGGCGCCTGAAAACCAAGCCCATCAGTCTGTCACATCACCCCCATGCATATCAGTGAAACTGTCTGAGCCTCAAGTTATGCAGCAGTCTCTTATGTTGTTTGAAGACTCTGGTGGCAGGGTTTCCCAAGGGAATCCACCTAGCCCTTCCCCAGTGGTGGACGCACAACCACTTATGTTTCCTGATGATGAGGACATGGGAATACCACCTCATCAGAGTCCGCACGTCTCTGATGATAACGAAACACAGGTACCAACTGCTGTGTCTTTTTGCAATGTGCAGACCGAACAGGAGGTCAGGGAGAAAGACTGTGTGCAAGACGATGCATGGGACGATGAGGTCCTAGACCCCACATGGAATGAAGGTCGTGCCACTGACTTTCATAGTTCAGAGGAAGAGGCAGTGGTGAGACCGAGCCAACAGCGTAGCAAAAGAGGGAGCAGGGGGAAAAAGCAGAACAGCCGCCGCCAAGAGAGTTCGTCTGCTACTGGCCACCACCACCAGGGACCGAGCACCCCAAAGGCAGCTTCAAGGAGTTCCCTGGCATGGCACTTCTTTAAACAATGTGCTGACAACAAGACCCGAGTGGTTTGCACGCTGTGCCATCAGAGCCTGAAGCGAGGCATTAACGTTCTGAACCTTAGCACAACCTGCATGACCAGGCATCTACATGCAAAGCATGAATTGCAGTGGAGTAAACACCTTAAAAACAAGCAACTCACTCTGACTCCCACTGCTCCCTCTTCTGCTGCTGCCTCTGCCTCTTCCTCCGCCTCAGGAGGAATGTTGGCACCTGCCGCCCACCAAACAGAGGATGTGCCACCAACACCACCACCTCTGTCACCAAGCATCTCCACCATGTCACACGGCAGCATTCAGCTCTCCATCTCACAAACATTGGAGAGAAAGCGTAAATTCCCACCTACCCACCCTCGAGCCCTTGGCCTGAATGCCAGCATTTCTAAACTACTGGGCTTTGAAATGCTGTCATTCAGGCTGGTGGACACAGACAGCTTCAAACAGCTGATGGCGATGGCTGTCCCACAGTACGTTGTTCCCAGCCGCCACTACTTCTCCAAGAGATACGTCCCTTCCCTGCACAACCAAGTGTCCGATAAAATCAAGTGTGCACTGCGCAACGCCATCTGTGGCCAGGCCCACCTAACCACAGTAAGCAAGTCCAGAGACGCTATATCTCCCTAACTACACACTGGGTAAATGTAGTGGCGGCTGGGCCCCAGGCGGAGAGTTCTTTGGCGCACGTCCTTCCGCCGCCAAGTATCACAGGGCATCATTCTTTGACTTCTGTAGCCTCTTCCTCCTACTCGGCTTCCTCCTCCTCTTCTTCCACCTGCTCATCCAGTCAGCCACACATCTTCACCATCAACTTCAGCACAGCCCGGGGTTAACGTCAGCAGGCCGTTCTGAAACTCATATGTTTGGGGGACAGGCCCCATACCGTGAAGGAGTTGTGGCGGGGTATTGAACAACAGACCAACGAGTGGTTGCTGCCGGTGGGCCTCAATCCCGGCCTGGTGGTGGAGGAAGAGGGATCATTTTTAGCACTTTCAGGCCAGTCTCTTAGAAGTGGCTCAGAGGGAGGTATTTTGAAAAAGCAGAGGCCAGGTACAAATTTGGCCAGCCAGGGCCCACTACTGGAGGACGAGGAGGATGAGGAGGTGAAGGAGGATGAGGATGAAGCATGTTCACAGCGGGGTGGCACCCAACGCAGCTCGGGCCCATCACTGATGCGTGGCTGGGGGGAAACGGAAGACGATGACGATACGCCTCCCACAGAGGACAGCTTGTCCTTACTTTTGGGCAGCCTGGCACACATGAGAGACTACATGCTGCAGTGCCTGTACAACGACAGCAGAGTTGCCCACATTTTAACGTGTGCGGACTACTGAGTTGCCACCCTGCTGGATCCCCTGTACAAAGACAATGTGCCCACCGTACTTCCTGCACTGGAACGTGATAGGAAGATGCGCGAGTACAAGTGCAAGTTGGTAGACGCGCTACTGAGAGCATTCCCAAATGTCACAGGGGAACAAGTGGAAGCCCAAGGCGAAGGCCGAGGAGGAGCGAGAGGTCACCAATGCAGCTGTGTCACGGCCAGCTCCTCTGAGGACAGGGTTAGCATGGCAGAGATGTGGAAAAGTTTTGTCACCATGCCACAGCTAACTGCACCACCACCTGATACGGAACGTTTTAGCAGGAGGCAGCATTTCACTAACATGGTGGAACAGTACGTGTGCACACCCCTCCACGTACTGACTGATGGTTCGGCCCCATTCAACTTCTGGGTCTCCAAATTGTCCACGTGGCCAGAGCTAGCCTTTTATGCCTTTAAGGTGCTGGCCTGCCTGGCGGCCAGCGTTTTGTCTGAACGTGTATTCAGCACGGCAGGTGGCGTCATTACTGACAAACGCAGCCGCCTGTCCACAGCCAACGTGAACAAGCTGACGTTCATAAAAATGAACCAGGCATGGATCCCACAGGACCTGTCCATCCCTTGTGCAGAATAGACATTTAAAACTACCTCCCCTTAACCATATATTCTTGTTCTCCAGGGCACTTCTTTATTGAATCCTCTTTTTTTAATTTTACCATTATTTTGCGGGGCAACCCAAAGTTGAATCAACCTCTCCTCTGTCTGTGTGCCAGGGGCCTAAATATCTGAAAGTTGCCTTGTCCATTGGTGGGTGATATGAAGCCTGATTTTCTGCTTTGAGACCTCTCTCCTCTGTCTGGGTGCTGGGGCCTAAATACCTAAAAGTGGCCTTTTCCGTTGGTGGGTGACATGATGCCTCTTTTGCTGCTATGGGACCTCTCTCCTCTGTCTGGGTGTCAGGGGCATAACTTTCACATACTTGCTTGCTGTCTTGGTGGCAGACATTTAACTCTTTTTACTGTCTAATGATCGCCCCATTGTCTGGGTGTCAGTGGCTTATATTTCGTTTAATTGCTTTCTGTCTGGGTGAGAGACATTAAACTCTTTTTACTGTCAAATGAACTCTCCTCTGTCTGGGTGTCAGGGGCCTACATAAATGATAATGGCCTGTTCCATTGCAGGTTGACCTGAGGCCTGTGTTTCTTTTACGGGACCGCTCTCCTCTTTGCGGGTGCCATGGCCCTGAGTCTGTGAATGAGGCCTGTGGCACTGCAGGCAGTCATGAATCCTTTTTGGCTGTGATGAGAACTTCAACTCCCATAGCATTCCAACCTGATGCCACCCCAAATTCCTATTCCACCTCCTCCTCCTCCAAGTTGCCAATTGATATTGGTTAATTTTTATTTATATTATTTTATTTTAAGTCATTTCCCTATCCACATTTGTTTGCAGGGGATTTACCTACATTTTGCTGCCTTTTGCAGCCCTCTAGCCCTTTCCTGGGCTATTTTCCAGCCTTTTTAGTGCCCAAAAGTTCGGGTCCCCATTGACTTCAATAGGGTTCGGGGTGAAGTTCAGGTCGAGTTCGGATCCCAAACCCGAACACTTTCGGGAAGTTTGACCGAACTTCTCGAATCCGAACATGCAGGTGTTCGCTCAACTCTAGAGGGTTCTGCCGAACTTCATTGCAAAGTTGGAGTTCGGGACCCGAACTTGACCCCGAACCCCATTGAAGTCAATGGGAACCCGAACTTTGGAGCACTGAAATGGCTCTAAAAAAGTGATGGAAAGGGCTAGAGGGCTGCAGAGGAAGCAAAAGGGGGGTAAGAGCTGGACAATTTCCATGCAAAAAAATGTGGATAGGGAAATGACTTAAAATAACATAAAATACATAAAAATTTAAAATAATAATCTTGAACTAGGAGGAGGAGATCCATATAGAGTAGGAGGTTGAGGAGGCGGTAGACGTGGTGGTGTAGGTGGAAGCAGGGGAGGAGGAGGTAGTCGCCAACAACACTGTTTTTTGTTTTTTGCGCTTGTCTGTGATAACGCCACCTTCCGTGCTAAACACAAGTTCAGACAAAACACTGGCTGCAGGGCAGGCCAGCACCTTCAATGCGTAAAGGGCAAGCTCAGGCCATGTGCCCAATTTGGAGACCAAGAAGTTGAATGGGGCAGACCCATCAGTCAGTACGTGTAGGCGTGTGCACACATACTGTTCCACCATATTGCTGAAATGCTGCCTTCTGCTAAGATGTTCCATATCAGCTGGTAGTGCTGGTTCATGTTGCATGCTGACAAAGCTTTTCCACATTTTGGCCATGCTAACCCTGCCTTTTGAGGTGCTGGCGGTGCCCCCAGCATTGGCGACTTCTTCCTCCTCCTCTGCCTTCGCCTTGTGCTTCTACTAAGGCCCCGGTGTCAGGTGGGAATGCCATCAGCAGCGCGTCTACCAGCATGCAGAATATATTTCCCAGTCAGGAACGCAGTGCAGGGGTAGTGTGAAAGAAAAAAGGGGTACAGATCACCCAACAATCTAAACGCCACCTAATTTACTGAATATATTTCTCAGTCAGGTATGTAGTGCATGGGTAGTGTGAAAGAAAAAAGGGGTCATGGTAGAGCGTCCCGGTCATCCGGTATCTATTCGCCCCTATGAAGGATTATTTTGAAAGTGTGTAGAAGCCACATGGGCCCCCTCACTTCAGATTTATCATGGAGACATCGTTGAGATTTTACAGCATATAACTACAGCACCCAACAATTTGAACACCGCCGAATTTACATAATATATTCCTTAGTCAGGTATGCAGTGCAGGGGAAGTTTGAAAGAAAAAAGGGGTACAGATCACCCCGCAATCTAAACGCCGCCAAAATTATAGAATATATTTCACAGTCAGGTATGCAGTGCAGGGGTAGTTTGAATGAAAAAAGGGGTACAAATCCCCCCGCAATCTAAACGCTACCGAATTTACAGAATATATTCCCCAGTCAGGTATGCAGTGCAGAGGTAGTTTGAAAGAACAAAGGGGTCATCGTGGAGCGTCCTGGTCATCCTGAATCTATTCACCCCGCTGAAGCATTATTTTGAAAGTGTGTAGAAGCCACACACGGCCCCCACGCTGCCAATTTATCATGGAGACATCGTGGAGATTTTACAGCATATAACTAGCGCACTCAACAATCTAAACATCGCCGAATTTGCCTAATATATTTCCCTGTAAGGTATGCAGAGCAGCAGGAACACACCCTCCAAGCCACTTGTGAATGACTGGCCTAATAACCGTGTAAATGTCCACCCACAATCTAGGAGCTGGATTTACTGATTATATTTCACTCTTAGAAATGCAGTGCAGGCCGCAAATGTACTTTATGGCAAAAAAAGTTATTTTTTTTTACCCACAATGTCTCAGTTGTATTTACTGATTATATTTCACTCTCAGAAATGCAGTGCAGGCCGCAAACGTACTTTTCAGCAAAAAAAGTTAGTTTGTCCTGCCAGAATCTAACAGATAGATTTACTAAATTGATTCACTGTCACAGGGCACAGGGGTACTTTACAGAAAAAAATGTGAATATGCCACCCCCTGGGTCCCTGAACTCACAGACGGATTACCAATATTATTTTCCCTTCCCCAGGCACATATGCAGTGCAGGTGCACTTAAAAAATAGGTATATTTAACCCACTGAACTACAAGAACAGGATTAAATTATTGCCCCTGGCAAATTGTCACTTGCACAAAATGGACGCCAATGTCCACCTAACTAACAGACAGATTAAAACTTATTTTTCTGTGTCACTGGGCTCAGGGCAGGGTACAAAAATGTTGCATTGCACTCTCAAAAAAAAATTGCTGTAGATCGCAGACTTAACACCAAGCTCTGATATCAGATTTTTTCCTAATCTCTCCCTCACAGCAGCAGCATCCTGTCCTTACACTAGTAAAAGCTGAAGGGGACGACTGAGGGGAGATCTAATAACTATGTATAAATATATCAGGGGTCAGTACAAAGATCTTTCCCATCACCTCATTATCCCCGGGACTGTCACTGTAACGAGGGGACATCCTCTGCGTCTGGAGGAAAAAAGGTTTGTACACAAACATAGAAAAGGATTCTTTACGGTAAGAGCAGTAAGACTATGGAACTCTCTGCCTGAGGAGGTGGTGATGGTGAGTACAATAAAGGAATTCAAGAGGGGCCTGGATGTATTTCTGGAGTGTAATAATATTACAGGTTATAGCTACTAGAGAGGGGTCGTTGATCCAGGGAGTACTTCTGATTGCGTGAATGGAGTCGGGAAGGAATTTTTTACTCCCCTTAAGTGGGGAAAATTGGCTTTTACCTCACAGTTTTTTTTTTTGCCTTCTTCTGGATCAACTAGCAGGATGACAGGCCGAACTGGATGGACAGATGTCTTTCTTCGGCTTTATGTACTATGTTACTATGTTACTATGACATGCAGCGCTACATGATTCAAGCTTATATAGAGGCTGGGTCATATGCTGCACTGGCCAATAACAGCCATAGTATTTATGACTGTGATGGCTTCTAAGGGCACACATCCTAAACGCTTGTTGAGTGGCTGCCCTGCAGCCTTTCAACAAGCTTTATTAAGCGGACGAACACCGAATTCGAACTCAAACTTTTACGAACCTGTAACACTAATCTTGGACCACATCTACAGTTAGCCAATGGAGTATATTACTGGATGTACTAACAGTCCCAGCCCCACAGATATCAGCTCTTTTCTCTTCTTTTGTATATACAGAGGTTAAAAAAAAAAAAACATTTAGTAACTCTGCCTTTTCCTTATCTTCAGTGACTTACTCCCCCCTTTCCTTTACCATTATTTAGGGGGACTACCTGCTCGGACCTTGGTTTTTTAGCATTTATATATTTAAATAATTTTTGGGGATTTGATTTTTTGTTTTTTTTGCAAATTTAATCTCATTTTTACAGATTTTATTAAAGGATAACTGTCACATTTAGACCCTAATTTCAGTTTTCATATATGTAGTTACTAATGTGATAATATTCCTGAATCAATAACTATTAGACTTACTTACCCCTTATTTAATAAGACTCAGCCCTTAGCAACCAGTCAGCATAAGACTGCAATTTCACTATTCTGTTAAGATGGCTGCCCACAGCCCTGAGGCTAATCCATAGGACGCCTGCAGTGAAGTTAGTGAAGACCAGCTCTGTATAGGGGGGTCTTGCAGTTAAGTTCCCAGGTCTGGCTGAAGCCTGTAGTCCTTCTACAAGCTCTCCTTTTATCAGATAAGGCTGTCATTTATACACTGAGCAGCCACATTGTCCAGCACTGCTAAGGGAGTGTCTGCCAAGCACAGGCATGTGGAGAAGTTCACACACACAGCCCAGCACTGTTATCTCCTGTCAGGAAGAACCTGGCTTTTTATACATTCCCTTACAATGTTGACTCACTATCAGTTCCCGGTGCACGCAACGTGCTCCGTCCTCATCTGGTAGACGGAAGGAGCATAGCAACCTGATTTTATCTCAGGTAAAAATAGCCAATACTGGGGACTTTTAGGTGGCTTTTAGGGGTTATTTATTAAACAATCAGAAATTAAAACAGGGCCAACAAGGTGATATTAATCACCAAAATCCAATAGTAAAAAAAAAAAAAATTTGACAGTTATACTTTAAGCCCTTTGTAATCTTCAAACGCTACAGCTGACTAGTGATGAGCGAGCATGCTCGGCCGAGTATTGGTTCGGCTTGAGCATCACTATGCTCGGCGCTCGGCTTTACTCGGGTGAGCACCATGTGTATCGGTCGCATTGCTCGAGTCTCCTCCCCACACGTTAGGCGCCTTCTAAGCAGACAATCAAGGTCCAGGTAAGTAATTCCCCTCAGTGTAAGGCCATAGCAATGTTAGCTGTAAGCCTTACACTGATTGGCTGGCCGGAACACGTGATACAATTTCATATAGGAGCTAGAGATGAGCGAACACCTGGATGTTCGGGTTCGAGAAGTTCGGCCGAACTTCCCGAAAATGTTCGGGTTCGGGATCCGAACTCAACCCGAACTTTATCCTGAACCCGAACCCCATTGAAGTCAATGGGGACCCGAACTTTTAGGCACTAAAAAGGCTGTAAAGTAGTCCAGGAACGGGCTAGAGGGCTGCCAAAGGCTGCAAAATGTAGGTAAATCCCCTGCAAACAAATGTGGATAGGGAAATGAATTAAAATAAAATAAAATAGAATAAATAAAATTTAACCAATATCAATTGGAGATAGGTCAAACTGCAAGGAATCATGCGTCATATCACTCAAAACTGGAGAAGGCCACTTTTAGTTATTTCGGCCCCAGCACCCAGACAGAGGAGAGAGGTCCCACAGCAAGGAATCATGCGTCATATCAACCACCACCAGAGAAGGCCACTCTCAGTTATTTCGGCCCAGCACCCAGACAGAGGAGAGAGGTCCCACAGCAAGGAATCATGCGTCATATCAACCACCACCGGAGAAGGCCACTCTCAGTTATTTCGGCCCAGCACCCAGACCAAGGATACAGGTCCCACAGCAAGGAATCATGTGTTATATCAACCACCACTGGTGAAGGCCACTTTCAGTTATTTCGGCCAGCACCCAGACCAAGGAGAGAGGTCCCACAGCAAGGAATCATGCGTCATATCACCCACCACTGGAGAAGGCCACTTTCAGTTATTTCGGCCCAGCACCCAGACCGAGGATACAGGTCCCACAGCAAGGAATCATGCGTCATATCACCCACCACTGGAGAAGGCCACTCTCAGTTATTTCGGCCAGCACCCAGACCGAGGAGAGAGGTCCCACAGCAAGGAATCATGCGTCATATCACCCACCACTGGAGAAGGCCACTTTCAGTTATTTCGGTCAGCACCCAGACTGAGGAGAAAGGTCCCACAGCAAGGAATCATGCGTCATATCACCCACCACTGGAGAAGGCCACTCTCAGTTATTATGGCACAGCACCCAGACCGAGGATACAGGTCCCACAGCAAGGAATCATGCGTCATATCACCCACCACTGGAGAAGGCCATTTTCAGTTATTTAGGCCCCAGCACCCAGTCCGAGGAGAGAGGTCCCACAGCAAGGAATCATGCGTCATATCACCCACCACCGGAGAAGGCCACTCTCAGTTATTTCGGCCAGCACCCAGACCGAGGAGAGAGGTCCCACAGCAAGGAATCATGCGTCATATCACCCACCACTGGAGAAGGCCACTTTCAGTTATTTTCGGCCCAGCACCCAGACCGAGGATACAGGTCCCACAGCAAGGAATCATGCGTCATATCACCGACCACTGGAGAAGGCCACTTTCAGTTATTTCGGCCAGCACCCAGACCGAGGAGAGAGGTCCCACAGCAAGGAATCATGCGTCATATCACCCACCACTGGAGAAGGCCACTTTCAGTTATTTCGGCACAGCACCCAGACCGAGGATACAGGTCCCACAGCAAGGAATCATGCGTCATATCACCCACCACTGGAGAAGGCCACTTTCAGTTATTTCGGCCAGCACCCAGACCGAGGAGAGAGGTCCCACAGCAAGGAATCATGCGTCATATCACCCACCACTGGAGAAGGCCACTTTCAGTTATTTCGGCCAGCACCCAGACCGAGGAGAGAGGTCCCACAGCAAGGAATCATGCGTCATATCACCCACCACTGGAGAAGGCCACTTTCAGTTATTTCGGCACAGCACCCAGACCGAGGATACAGGTACCACAGCAAGGAATCATGCGTCATATCACCCACCACTGGAGAAGGCCACTTTCAGTCATTTCGGCCAGCACCCAGACCGAGGAGAGAGGTCCCACAGCAAGGAATCATGCGTCATATCACCCACCACTGGAGAAGGCCACTTTCAGTTATTTCGGCACACCACCCAGACCGAGGATACAGGTACCACAGCAAGGAATCATGCGTCATATCACCCACCACTGGAGAAGGCCATTTTCAGTTATTTAGGCCCCAGCACCCAGTCAGAGGAGAG
>CM065591.1:336421692-336442627 GCA_033119425.1 Bufotes viridis | reverse complement strand
ACTGTCAAAGTCACTGTTAGGGGCGACCACTGTCAAAGTGACTGTTAAGGGGCAGCCACTGTCAAAGTCACTGTTGAAGGGGCGGCCACTGTCAAAGTCACTGTTAAAGGGACGGCAACTGTCAAAGTCACTGTTAAGGGCGGCCACTGTTCAAGTCACTGTTAAAGGGGCGGCCACTCTCAAAGTCACTGTTAAGGGGTGGCCATGGTTGAAAGTCACTGTTAAAGGGGCGGACACTGTGGAGTTTAGTTCTTATATTTGCTTTGAATATAAAAAAAATTTATTTTACTTTCATATAGTCCCATAGGGAACTATATAAATATCTACTCTTTTAGCGTTTTGATATAAAATTTTATTTTGGATGGTTGAGATGACTGTAATTACTAATAATTGTATTTTACAACTTTGGGATTACATCCTATAATTGTTATCTTGCAGCATATGTTGCAGAAGGATATGACCTGACCCGCTCCCGGGCAGAGAAGCAGGCCATAGTTCGGCGACTAGGGTACCATCTGTGGCATCAACATGGCAGCAAGCATGCCAAGGATGCCATTTTAAAGAAGTGGTCCGACCTGAAACGCTTTAATATGGTTCGGATCACTGAGGTCAGAGACAAATTTTGTCCAGGTACGATGCTTACATTAATTTTCTATCACACACCTATTGTTATTTATGTGTTTAGTTATATTTTTGGAAAATTTGGTCATTACAGATGCTCCTCTTCCGAAAATACGCGCTAAGCGTTCAAAAAGAGAGTGGTGGTGGAAGAGGAGGAGATGCCAGAGGATGAGGACATTGAGGAGCAGGAACAGGCAGGACCATCAGGGCATCAAGCCCATAGCCCACCTGATGCAGATGAGGTCGAGGAGGATGATGAGGAGGAAGAAGACGAGGTGGTGAACACCCCTGCCAGGAGGGTAAATATATGCTGTTGATGTTTTCATTTATCCATTGTCCCCACACACACACAGGTGTCAGTTTAGTCTTGACCACAGGCAGATTTTACTAAAGAAAACAATTATAAACAAGTTCAAGTTAAACCTGTAATTTTTATTCAGACTTCAGATATTGCATAACCTAAAGTCCCACACTTTGCGTTCACTCAAAGCAGTGTAACAAAAAGATTAGTATATCACCACTCTTTAGGGTCTGTCAGAGACCATGCTCCTTTCTCTGCAGGTTCATTTCACATCTCCTGTCCACACTTGAAAAGAACAGCATTTTTAATCCCCACTTTATAAAAACCCTTGATGATGTACAGGAGTGACCTGTGCCACAATATCTGTCTGGACACTCAGTCCAAAAAACCCGGATCCTAATTAAATCTATGTAAAAAATTTTTTACAGCAAGCTACATCAGTACTGGTGTACTGATTTCCGTAAAGTATCTCAATGAGGCATACAATTTAATTAAGATGTAACGAGCATCCAATATATAAAAAAATTTTAGACTAAAGTGCACAAAACAATATTAATATTTATCTAAAAAATGCTGAAAAACTATAAAACAGGCAACAAACACACAACAGTAATATAAAACATGAACACTATGAACTTCTACATAAAAATGTAACTACTAAGTCCTTAACCCGAAAGTCAAAAGAACTATTCTTAATCCTAACTAAACCAATATATAACGGATTGCGATAAAAAAATATCATCTGCTTTATACACCAATCAATGATTGTCTTTTAAAGTACATTCAAATTTTTATTTCCTTTAATTTTACAGCTCACAACAACATGATAAAAAAATTTAAAAGTGCAGCGGAGCAGCGCGAACGGATGAGGCAGTTCAGGGCGCTGCAGATGCGGAAGATAAGGGAGCAGAAGCTCAGTCTATCCCACCAGCTCAGCCTGATGGAGTAAGGCCAACCAAAGGCCCTTGATGAACTGCTCCAAGAGCAGAAAAAAATAAAGAGCCTACCATAATTATTATTTTTTTTATGTTATGTTATTTATGTTAATTATTATTTATCTTTATTTAAAAATTGTTTTAGTAAATTTTATTGAACTATCAAATTTATTGTGTTTTGTTTTATTGTAACCAATGGGATTACAGTACGGACAATTTAGTCTGGGCCAAAGTAATAATTAATTATCAATACATATAGCAGCCGCTGTTACATGGAAACAGGTTAATAGACATGGCGCCCCTTATGGTCAGACCACTTATTCACTATGACTATTTTCTTGTGCCGGTGGTCATGTGTGTGCGACGATTCAAACCGAATACTGCGGACTGTGGCGCTTTTAGCAGCACGCATGATGGGACCAATGCAGATCATAGACCTTGTCCAACATGCATACATGTAATCCCAGACTTTTAAAATTCACGTTTTAGTAATTAATGTGATCATGTCACCAAAAAAATAAAAATAAATTATGGCTATAAATGGAAAATATTTGATTTTAGGTTAACATTATAAGATTACATTGTAACACGTAATTTTCCATGGGAGTTTTGCCATGGATCCCCCTCCGGCATGCCACAGTCCAGGTGTTAATCCCATTGAAACAACTTTTTCATCACTATTGTGGCCAGAAAGAGTCCCTGTGGGTTTTAAAATTCGCCTGTCCATTGAAGTCTATGGCGGTTCGCCCCTGTTCGCCTGTTCGCGAATATTTGCGTAAATTTGCCTTTTCCGCTGGCGAAAGGAAAATTTTATTTTCGCGACATCTCTACTAATTGAGTGTCTACATCACCACGGGAACGCCTCCATACTAGAATTTACTGTCGCATGTGAGAATTAAGTTGAAATCGCAATGCGGTGAATTCAAGTTATATTAATCGCATTGCGATTTTAACTTAGCACTGCTATATTCCATATTCGTTAACTTCGTTAATTCTAGCAAGCTGACCCATTAGAAACCCAGCTCTAAGTTGAAATCGCAATGCGATTAATATAACTTGAAGTAATCGCATTGCGATTTCAACAGACCTGGTTTAGTTGGCTTGGTAGAATTAGCGAATATGACGAATGTATTCGTCATATTCCTCAAAACGAAGATAAAGAAGTATTCTCCATCTTCATTTTTGCTCCATATTCGTCAACTTCGGTTACTGGATGCTAATAGAGGGACTAGGATAAGCATACTATAAGTGCAGGAGTATGCTCTCCTAAATACAGGTGCCCAACTGAATAGGTAGATTTAGAAGTAGGACCTGCCTGACTGAGACCACCTTGCACGGGTGGCGGGCACAGAGTATTGTGATCAAAATATATTGGCTAAGAGTCTCAGGTTTTATTATATCAGAATGAGGGCTTAGTCAATATATTATGCATTATTCATCTATTGATTTAGTGCATTATTATCTGTTTTCATTTTTTTTTTTTCATAAATGTGGCTAGAGACATCCACAAATTAATTTATCATATCGTGCAGGATGTTTTTATCTTTGTTTTATCTTTTAGAGTGGTTTTACAGTTGCTGATCCATAACAAAGAATTTGCAAATTTTAACAATTTTACAACTCCACACTAGCTCCAAAATATGAAGAGCTATGATATGGCACCCATAGAAGCCTATGGGATCATGCTTTAGAAGCCTTCATTTCACATAGAGAGGCTGACAGAGGTCAGAAATAACTGGTCCCAAAAATAGAGCTCCGCATAAGCGGAGCATAAAATGTACTATAGGATAAACAAATGTGCTGTATTGTTTTATGGAGGCACGGTATTATGGCGTGTGGTGTAGTACATACAACAGATCCATATAGAGACTCCATGCCTCCACCATATAGGCTCTATGTTTATGAGGCTTTTAGAAGAAGAAGAATTGACTTATTAGTAGAGTTGAGCGAACACCTGGATGTTCGGGTTTGAGAGAGTCGGCTGAACTTCACGAAAATGTTCGGGTTCGGGATCGAACTCGACCAGACTTCATCCGAACTTCGAAACCCATTGAAGTCACTGGGCACTAAAAAGGCTGCAAAATGTAGAGTAAATCCTGCAAACAAATGTGGATAGGAAATGAATTAAAATAAAAAAAATAAATAAGAATTAAGCAATATCAATTGGAGAGAGGTCCAATAGCAGAGAATCAGGCTTCAAGTCACCCACCAATGGAGAAGGCCACTTTCAGTTATTTAGGTCCCAGCACCCAGACAGAGGACAGAGGTCGCATAGCAGAGAATCAGGCGTCATGTCACCCACCAATGGAGAAGGCCACTTTTAGATAATTTGGCACCTGGCACCCAGACGGTGGAGAGAGGGCGCATAGCAGAGAATAAGGCTTCATGTCACCCACCACTGGAACAGGCCACTTTCAGATAATTAGGCCCCTGGCACCTAGACGGAGGAGAGGTTCATTCAACTTTTGGTTGCACCACATATAATGGTAAAATTAAAAAAGAGGATTCAATAAAGAAGTGCCCTGGAGAACAAGAATATATGGTTGAGGGAGGCAGTTATAAATGTCTATTCTGCACAAGGGATGGACCGGTCCTGTGGGATCCATGCCTGGTTAATTTTTATGAATGTCAGCTTGTCCACGTTGGCTGTGGACAGGCGGCTGCGTTTGTCAGTAATGACGCCCCCTGCCGTTCAGACAAAACGCTGGCCGCCCGGGCAAGCCAGCACCTCCAGGGCATAAAAGGCTAGCTCTGGCCACGTGGACAATTTGGAGAGCCAGAAGTTGAATGGGGCCGAACCATCAGTCAGTGCGTGGAGGGGTGTGCACACGTACTGTTCAACCATGTTAGTGAAATGCTGCCTCCTGCTAACACGTTCCGTATCAGGTGGTGGTGCAGTTAGCTGTGGCGTGGTGACAAAACTTTCCACATTTCTGCCATGCTAACCCTGCCCTCAGAGGAGCTGGCCGTGACACAGCTGCGTTGGCGACCTCTTGCTCCTCCTCTGCCTTCGCCTTGGGCTTCCACTTGTTCCCCTGTGACATTTGGGAATGCTCTCAGGAGCGCGTCTACCAGTGTGCGCTTGTACTCGTGCATCTTCCTATCACGCTCCAGTGCAGGAAGTAAGGTGGGCACATTTTCTTTGTACCGGGGATCCAGCAGGGTGGCAGCCCAGTAGTCGCACACGTTAAGATGTGGGCAACTCTGCTGTCGTTGCGCAGGCACTGCAGCATGAAGTCGCTCATGTGTGCCAGGCTGCCCAGAGGTAAGGACAAGCTGTCCTCTGTGGGAGGCGTATCGTCATCGTCCTCCATATCCCCCAGCCACGCACCAGTGATGGGCCTGAGCTGTGTTGGGTGCCACTCCGCTGTGAACCTGCTTCATCCTCATCCTCCTCCACCTCCTCCTCATCCTCCTCGTCCTCCAGTAGTGGGCCCTGGCTGGCCACATTTGTACCTGGCCTCTGCTGTTGCAAAAACCTCCCTCTGAGGCACTTCTAACAGACTGGCCTGAAAGTGCTAAAAATGACCCCTCATCCTCCTCCTCCTCCTGGGCCACCTTCTCTTCCATCATCGCCTAAGTGTTTTCTCAAGGAGACATAGAAGTGGTATTATACGCTGAGAACGGCGTCATCGCCACTGGACTGGCCATGTTGGTGGAGTACTCGAAACAGCGCAACAGGGCACACAGGTCTCGCATGGAGGCCCAGTCATTGGTGGTGAAGTGGTGCTGTTCCGCAGTGCGACTGACCCGTGCGTGCTGCAGCTGAAACTCCACTATGGCCTGCTGCTGCTCGCACAGTCTCTCCAGCATGTGCAAGGTGGAGTTCCACCTGGTGGGCACGTCGCATATGAGGCGGTGGCGGGAAGGCCGAGATTGCGCTGTAGCGCCAGACAGGCGAGCAGCGGCAGGATGTGAATGCCAGAAGTGCGCACAGAAAGCCTGCACTTTATGCAGCATCTCTGACATGTCGGGGTAGTTGTGAATGAACTTCTGCACCACCAAATTCAGCACATGCGCCAGGCAAGGGATGTGCGTCAAACCGGCTAGTCCCAGAGCTGCGGCGAGATTTCGCCCATTATCGCACACCACCAGGCCGGGCTTGAGGCCCACTGGCAGCAACCACTCGTCGGTCTGTTGTTCAATACCCGCCACAACTCCTGCGCGGTGTGGGGCCTGTCCCCCAAACATATGAGTTTCAGAGCGGCCTGCTGACGATTACCCTGGGCTGTGCTGAAGTTGGTGGTGAAGGTGTGTGGCTGACTGGATGAGCTGGTGGAAGCAGAGGAGGAGGAAGCCAGAGTAGGAGGAGGAGGCTACAGGAGGCAAGAATGATGCCCTGCGATCCTTGGCGGCGGAAGGACGTGCACCAAAGAACTCTCCGCCTGGGGCCCAGCCGCCACTACATTTACCCAGTGTGCAGTTAGGGAGATATAGCGTCCCTGGCCGTGTTTACTGATCCATGTATCTGTGGTTAGCTGGACCTTGCCACAGATGGCGTTGTGCAGTGCACACTTGATTTTATTGGATACTTGGTTGTGCAGGGAAGGCACGGCTGTCTTGGAGAAGTAGTGGCGGCTGGGAACAACATACTGTGGGACAGCCATAGCCATCAGTTGTTCGAATCTGTCTGTGTCCACCAGCCTGAATGACAGCATTTCAAAGGCCGGTAGTTTAAAAATGCTGGCATTCATGCCCAGGGCTTCGAGGGTGGCAAGGTGGGAATTTACGCTTTCTTTTCAAGTTTTGTGAGATGGAGAGCTGAACGCTGCCGTGTGACATGGTGGAGATGCTTGGTGACGCAGGTGGTGGTGTCGGTGGCACATCCTCTGTTTGATGGGCGGCAGGTGCCAACATTCCTCCCGAGGTGGAGAAAGAGGCCGAGGCAGCAGCAGAAGAGGGAGCATGGGGAGCCAGAGTGAGTTCCTTGCTTTAAAGGTGTTTACTCCACTGCAGTTCATGCTTTGCATGTAGATGCCTGGCCATGCAGGTTGTGCTAAGGTTCAGAAACGTTAATGCCTCGCTTCAGGCTCTGATGGCACAGCGTGCAAACCACTTCGGGTTTTGTAGTCAGCACATTGTTTAAAGAAGTGCCATGCGAGGAACTCCTTGAAGCTGCCTTTGGGGTGCTCGGTCCTGGTGGCGGTGGCCAGTAGCAGACGAACTCTCTTGGCGGCGGCTGTTCTGCTTTTGCCCCCTGATCCCTCTTTTGCTACGCTGTTGGCTCGGTCTCACCACTGCCTCTTCCTCTGAACTATGAAAGTCAGTGGCATGACCTTCATTCCATGTTTGGTCTAGGACGTCATTGTCCCCTGCATCGTCTTCTACACAGTCTTCCTCCCTGACCTACTGTTCGGTCTGCACACTGCAAAAAGACGCAGCAGTTGGTACCTGTGTTTCGTCATCATCAGAGGCGTGCGGACTCTGATGAGGTGGTATTCGCATGTCCTCATCATCAGGAAACATAAGTGGTTGTGCGTCAGTGCATTCTATGTCTTCCACCACTGGGGAAGGTCTAGGTGGATTCCCTTGGGAAACCCTGCCAGCAGAGTCTTCAAACAGCATAAGAGACTGCTGCATAACTTGAGGCTCAGACAGTTTCCCTGATATGCATGGGGCTGATGTGACAGACTGATGGACTTGGTTTTCAGGTGCCACCTGTGCGCTTTCTGCAGAAGACTGGGTGGGAGATAATGTTGTGAACGTGCTGGATCCACTGTCGACCATCCAATTGTCTAGCGCCTGTACTTGCTCAGGCCTTACCATCCCTAGAACGGCATTGGGCCCCACCAAATATCGCTGTAAATTCTGGCGGGTACTGGAACCTGAGGTAGTTGGTTCACTAGAGCGTGTGGCTGTGGCAGAATGGCCACGTCCTCTCCCAGCACTAGAGGGTCCACTAACACCACCACGACCGCGTCCGTGTCCTTACTAGATGTTTTCCTCATTGTTACCTTTCACCAAGCACCACAATAAAAAAAAAATATTTGGCCCAATGTATTGATTTCAAATTCAGGCCTTTTTTAAAGACACCTAACACTATCTGCCTATTTATTTATGTACTGTATTACACTAATCCAGGCACAGCAGTAACCACTGATTTAGCGGAATATCAATTGTAGGCATAGTATTTAGGCCCTGGATGAAAGGTATCCTTTTATGGACAGATTTACACTTGGAGATGCACAGTAGCGTGTGAAAATATATGTAGGATTATGCCTTCAGCAATTGTATTTTAACACTTTGTGTAATATACCCTTTAACGGACAGAAATACACTTGGAGATGCATGGTAGCGTGTGAAGTTATTGAGGATGACCCTCTCAGCACTTGTATATACAGTTGTGTACAAAATTATTCAACCCCCACTGAAATTGAGTGTTTTGGCCAGTTTGACATTGATTTTGATCATTTCAGACATCTTGTTTACAATTAAATCAAAGAGGCACTTGTAAGTCAGACAAATATAACATAACATTTATAATGAAATAACCACAAATGTCTTTTCTGTGCTCACATCATTATCAGTTTTATTCAACCCCAAGTGACATTCAACCTTAGTACTTAGTACAACATCCTTTTCCAGTTATAACAGCTTTTAAACGTGAAGCATAGCTTGACACAAGTGTCTTGCAGCGATCTACGGGTATCTTCGCCCATTCTTCATGGGCAAAGCCTCCAGTTCAGTCACATTCTTAGGCTTGCGCGCTGCAACTGCTTTCTTTAAGTCCCACCAGAGGTTCTTAATCGGATTTAAGTCTGGTGACTGCGATGGCCACTTCAAAATGTTCCAGCCATTAATCTGCAACCATGCTCTAGTGGACTTAGAGGTATGCTTGGGATCATTGTCCTGTTGAAAGGTCCAACGTCTCCCAAGCCTCAGGTTGGTGATGGACTGCATCACATTTTCATCCAATATCTCCTGGTACTGAAGAGAATTCATGGTACCTTGCACACGCTGAAGCTTCCCTGTACCTGTGGAAGCAAAACAGCCCCAAAGCATGATTGACCCCGCGCCATGCTTCACAATAAGCAAGGTGTTCTTTTCTTCATAGGCTGTGTTCTTCCTCCTCCAAACATAGAGTTGATCCATGGGCCCAAACAGTTCTAATTTTGTTTCATCAGTCCCCAGAACACTATCCCAAAACTTTTGTGGTTTGTCCACATGACTTTTGGCATACTGCAGTCGACTCTTCTTATTCTTTGGAGACAGCAAGGGGGTGCGCCTGGCAGTTCTGGCATGGAGGCCTTCATTACGCAGTGTGCGCCTTATTGTCTGAGCTAAAACTTCAGTACCGGCATCTGACAAATCTTTTTTCAGTTCCTCAGCAGTCACACGGGGACTTTTCAACACTTTGTGCTTCAGGTAGCACACAGCAGTCGAAGTCAGCATCTTCTTTCTGCCATGACCAGGTAGCGTTTCAACAGTGCCCTTTGCCTTGAATTTGCAAATGATGCTTCCTATGGTGTCTCTTGGTATGTTTAACATCTTTGCAATCTTCTTATGAAGAGAAATCACCTCTTCTCTTGTCTTCCTGGACCATTCTCTTGACTTCACCATGTTTGTAAACACACCAGTAAATGTCTAGAAGGAGCTGAGAATCACAGTCATTTTAAATCTACCTAATTGATGCTTATTATGCTTGATTGCTGCTCCTTGACATCCACAGGTGTTTTCAATACCTGATCGAAAATACTTGAATGAACCTCTGTTCTTAAGAGTGGTAGTCTTTAAGGGGTTGAATAATAGTATCAATAAAGAAATCACAAAAATAACATTTAATACTGTATTACAAAAACAATTGATGTCATTTTAGTTGCATTTGGTTCTTTAAAAAGTCCTTGTAAGATTTAATTCTGAACACAATTACAAATGTACACTAAATTCCCTAAAACCCTTTACAGCATTGGGGGTTGAATAATTTTGAACAGAACTGTACACCTTGAGTGTAATATACCCTTTTACAGACAGAAATATACTATGAGATGCACAATAGTGCGTGCAGATTTACAGGATTATGCTTTCAGCAATTGTAATGTAACACTTTTTGTAATATACCCTTTTACGGAAAGAAATATACTTGGAGATGCACGCTGATTGTAACATATCCTTTTACGGACAGATTAATGCCTCATGCACACGTCAGTGTCAGTGTTGGATCAGTGGTAACACGGACAGTGTTCAATCCATGTTTCCTCCCGCAACAGGTCCGTGTTGGGTCCGTGGGTCTGTTTTTTGCTGACCACGTGCCATCCATTGTTCACTGACACTGAGCAGCTGGAAAATAATTTTCAAACAATCTTTCTTTAATGATCCGTGAAACACGGATGCAACATGAATGGCATCCGTGCTGCATCCATGGTTTTTACGGACTCATTGACTATAATGGGCGGGAGGTATCCGGGAACACAGACAAGATAGGACATGCATCCGTGCTGAAAACACAGACCGTGCTAAAACACTGATGTGTGAATACACACATTCAAATGAATTGGGACGTGTGCTGTCCACGGAGAACATGTACAGCACACGTCCGGGAAACACTGATGTGTGAATGAGGCATAACACTTGGCCTGCAACAGCTGGAACACTAGATTCCGGGTATTGCTATATTGGCAAGTGAATTTCACCCCAGAACAAAATCTATCCTTTCATAGATACAATTAAACTTGTCCAGTCACAGCTGGAACACCAGATTTACAGTATTTTTATTTTTGCAACTGAATTTCACCCCAGAAAATAATATATCCTGTGACGGACACTATTAAACTTGGCTAGCCACAGCTGGAACACCAGATATACTGTATTTTATATTTTTGCAACTGTATTTCACCCCAGAAAATAATATATACTTTGACGGACACTAGGAAATTGTCCAGTCACAGCTGGAACACCAGATTCGGGTATTGCTATTTTGGCAATTAAATTTCACCCCAGAGAAAAATATACCTTTCTACGGACAGATTTAAACTAGGCCTGCAACAGCTGGAACACCAGATTTACTGTATTTCTATTTTTGCCACTGACTTTCATCCCAGAAAATAATATATCCTTTGACGGACACTAGGAAAATTGTCAAGTCACAGCTGGAACACCAGATTCAGTGTATTGCTATTTTGGCAATTGAATTTCACCCCAGAACAAAATCTATCCTTTGACTGGATACAATTAAACTTGTTCAGTCACGGTATTTCTATTTTTGAAACTGAATATCACAGCAGAAAATAATATATCCTATGACGGACACTATTAAACTTGTCCAGTCACAGCTGGAACACCAAATTTACTGTATTTCTATTTTTGCAACTGAATTTCACCCTAGAAAATAATATATCCTGTGATGGATACTATTAAACTTGGCCAGCCACAGCTGGAACACCGGATTTACTGTATTTCTATTTTTGCAACTGTATTTCACCCCAGAAAATAATATATCCTTTGACGGACACTAGGGAAATTTTCCAGTCACAGCTGGAACACCAGGTTCAGGGTCTTGCTATTTTGGCAATTAAATTTCACCCCAGAAAAAAATACCCTTTTAAGGACAGATTTAAACTAGGCCTGCAACAGCTTGAACACCAGATTTACTATATTTCTATTTTTGCAACTGTATTTCACCTGTGGCAATGTGAACACTGGGGTGTGCAGTGAAACCCCAGGAAGGCCGTCAGAGAGAGCGTGTCACCAAGGTGCCTGGCCTTGGGGGAGTGAAAGCCCAAGTACTAGTGTTAGTATAGCTGGCTCAGCCAGTTCCAGGGCGGGCTTTTACTGGGAACAGGCAATGGCTGGGTGGGTGCCTGTTCCCATGCTCCAGTCCAGGATTTGGACAATGCCCATGTCCAGGGAGGATATTTAATCCTCTTGTTGGACATGGGTGGGGCCCCACTCTGGAGAGAGCTGTGGAGACAGAGGCTCTGTGTGAGTGGTCTCGGCTGAGTTGGCTGAGGGGCCACGGGGCTAAGCGATAGCCCGGAATTGGGGACACAGCGACGCCTGGAAGGGTCGCAGGGCCACAGTCAGGAGGACTGGTGAGCCTGAATTCTCAACGGACACTGATTGGAGGCTGTGTGTGAACAGTGCTCTGAACAGCCAGGAGGCTGTGGGACATTGGGCTGGAGAAAGCCGCAGCAGTTCACAGGGTGTGAACTGTACCCACTAGGTGAGTGAGGGACCCAACTAATATGTTTAGTTAGAGCCTAGCCGGGCCAGTGTTTATTGTTTTGCACCTGTTGTGTTGTTTCTGCTATAATAAACGCACTGTTTAGACGTGAAATCCGTTGTCCGGAAGGAAGTTTTTGTGAACGATCCTCGAGACCAGAGCTAACCCCCACACACCCCAGAAAATAATATATCCTTTGGACGGACACTAGGGAAATTGTCCAGTCACAGCTGAAACACCAGATTCAGGGTATTACTATTTTGGAAATTAACCACTACCCGACCGCCTTACGCAGGGATGCGTCCTGCGGGAGGTCGGGTTATTCCTCCGTGATGCGCCGATGCATCATCTCGCGAGAGGCGAGATTTCCTGTAGAACACGCGCGCGTGCGCGCTCACAGGATCGCGGTCCGGGAGAAGTGCTTACTACAGCCTGCCAACGCTGATCATGTGCTGGCAGGCTGTAGATGTCATGAAAAAATCGCAAATCAGACGCTGTTTTGTAAACTGTTTTGCAGATCCGCACATTGCCAGAACTATATAGAAATGCTCTTTTCTTGTCCGCAATTGCGGACAAGAATAGGACATGCTCTATCTTTTGCGGAGCTGCGGCCTGATGTTTCGGGCCCGAAACCCGTAAGTTCAAGGCCGCAGCTCCGCAAATGCTGATGCGGAATAGATGAGGACATTTTTGTGGACATGTGAATGGGGCCTTACTTTGCAAGCACTCCTATGTCCTTTCCCTCTCTTTTTTTTTTTTTTGCACATTTTTGGCAGAGATTTTTTCATCCACATTAATTGATGCGAATGAAGAAATCTCATTACCCGTATGCTCAATATAAGGAGAATAGCAGAAACTCCTAATGCTGGCCATACTGTACATGCAATGATTGCGGAGACCCTAAAATGCCAGGGCAGTACAAACACCCCACAAATAACCCCATTTTGGAAAGAAGACACCCCAAGGTATTCCGTTAGGGGTATGGTGAGTTCATGTAAAATTAAATTTTTGTCACAAGTAGTATTGAGCTGAACAGTTCGAGCATAGTTCGGGTTCGCACCGAATTTTGGGTAGCCTGGGACATGGACCCGGACCCAAACATTTTCAAAAAGTTTAGGTTCAGGTCCATTGTTCGGCAATTTCTTTACGCTTTCTGAAGGGCTGCACAGCAGCCAATCAGCTAGCGCTTTACTTCTGCTCTAAAGCTATCATAGCCATGCCTACTAATGGCATGGCTGTGATTGGCCAAGTGCAGCATGTGACCGAGCCTCTATTTAAGCTGGAGTCACGTAGCGCCCGCACGTCACACTGCTCTGATTAGTGTAGGGAGAGGACGCAGCTTCTGTGAGGGCGAGATTAGGCAGGGAAAGTCAGCAACAGCACCTAATGAACTGGTCGATCTACAGCTGTGAATGATTCAACTTCTGCTAGTTAATTGCTCACTAGTTTTTAGGCTGCACAGAGCGTTTTTCTGTCACTTTTTTCTAGGGTGATCGGCGGCCATTTTGTGACTTGTGGTGCACCAGAACAAGCTGCCACCAAGTCCATCAATCCATCAATACTAGTTTTTTTTTTTTGCTATATCCTACATCAGGGGCTTGGCTGTGATTATTGTCACCCCTAGAAACTCAGGATAGCAATTTCTATATTTTATTAAGGGGTTAAATACAATTTCCAAAACACCAATCACCTAAATCTGGTGTTCCAGCTTTGGCTAGCCAAGTGTGATACTGTCTGCTGTCTAGCAAAGCATAGATCATTTTCTGTGGTAAAATTCAATAGCCAAAGTAGCAATACCCTGAATCTGATGTCCCAGCACTGGCTGGCAAAGTACAATATTGTCTGCCAAAACATATATTTTGTTCTGGGGTGAAATTCAATTGCCAAAATAGCAATACCCTGAACCTGGTGTTCCAGCACTGGCTGGCAAAGTATAATAGTGTCCGCCAAAACATATACTTTGTGCTAGGGTGAAATTCAATTGCCAAAATAGCAATACCCTGAACCTGGTGTTCCAGCACTGGCTGGCAAAGTATAATAGTGTCCGCCAAAACATATACTTTGTTCTAGGGTGAAATTCAACTGCCAAAATAGCAATACCATAAATCTGGTGTCACAGCTGTGGCTGGCAAAATATAATAGTGTCCGCCAAAACATATATTTTTCTCTGGGGTGAAATTCAACTGCCAAAATAGCAATACCCTGAATCTGGTGTCCCAGCTGTTGCAGGCCAAGTGTTAATCTGTCCGTAAAAGGGTATATTTTGTTCTGGCGTGAAATTCAATTGCCAAAATAGCAATACCCCGAATCTGGTGTTCCAGTAGTGGCTGGCAAAGTATAATAGTGTCCGCCAAAACATATATTTTGTTCTGAGGTGAAATTCAATTGCCAAAATAGCAATACCATAAATCTGGTGTCACAACTGTGGCTGGCAAAGTATAATAGTATCCGCCAAAACATATATTTTGTTCTGGGTGAAATTCAATTGCCAAAATAGCAATACCCTGAATCTGGTGTCCCAGCTGTTGTAGGCCAAGTGTTAATCTGTCCGCAAAGGGTATATTTTGTTCTGGCGTGAAATTCAATTGCCAAAATAGCAATACCCTGAATCTGATGTTCCAGTAGTGGCTGCCAAAGTATAATAGTGTCCGCCAAAACATATTTTTGTTCTGGGGTGAAATTCAATTGCCAAAATAGCAATACCATAAATCTGGGTGTCACAGCTGTGGCTGGCAAGTATAATAGTGTCCGCCAAAACATATATTTTGTTCTGGTGTGAAAATAAATTGCCAAAATAGCAATACCCTGAATCTATACACTCAAGGTGTATATACAAGTGCTGAGAGGGTCATCCTCATTAACTTCACACGCTACCGTGCATCTCCTATTGTATTTCAGTCCGTTAAAGGGTATAAAACACAAAGTGTTTCATCCAGGGCCTAAATACTAGCACTAAAAGAGATATTCCCTAAATCAGTGGTTACTGCTGTGCCTGGATTAGTGTAATACGCTACATAAATAAATAGGCAGAAGTGTTAGGTGCCTGTAGAAAAAGGCCTGAATTTGAAATCAATACATTGGGCCAAATATTTTTTTCTTATTGTGGTGCTTGGTGAACGGTAACAATGAGGAAACCATCTAGTAAGGGACATGGACGCGGTCGTGGTGGTGTTAGGGGACCCTCTGGTGCTGGGAGAGGACGTGTTCATTCTGCCACAGCCACACGCCCTAGTGAACCAACTACCTCAGGTTCCAGTACCTGCCAGAATTTGGTGGGGCCCAATGCCGATTTTTGGCGATATTTGGTGGGGCCCAATGCCGTTCTAAGGATGGTAAGGCCTGAGCAGTTACAGGCGCTAGTCAGTTGGGTGGCCGATAGTGGATCCAGCACGCTTCACAACATTATATCACACCCAGTCTTCTGCAGAAAGTGCACAGGTGGCGCCTGAAAACCAAGCCTATCAGTCTGTCACATCAGCCCTATGCATATCAGGGAAACTGTCTGAGCCTCAAGTTATGCAGCAGTCTCTTATGCTGTTTGAAGACTCTGCTGGCAGGGTTTCCTAAGGAATCCACCTAGTCCTTCCCCAGTGGTGGAAGACATAGAATGCACTGATGCACAACCACTTATGTTTCCTGATGATGAGGACATGGGAATACCACCTCATCGGAGTCCGCACATCTCTGATGATGACGAAACACAGGTGCCAACCGAACAGGAGGTCAGGGAGGAAGACTGTGTGGAAGACGATGTAGGGGACGATGAGGTCCTAGACCCCACATGGAATGAAGGTCGTGCCACTGACTATCATAGTTCAGAGGAAGAGGCAGTGGTGAGACCGAGCCAACAGCGTAGCAAAAGAGGGAGCAGGGGGAAAGCAGAACAGCCGCCTCCAAGAGAGTTCGTCTGCTACTGGCCACCGCCACCAGGGACCGAGCACCCCAAAGGCAGCTTCAAGGAGTTCCCTTGCATGGCACTTCTTTAAAGACTGTGCTGACGACAAGTCCCGAGTGGTTTGTACGCTGTGCCATCAGAGCCTGAAGCGAGGCATTAACGTTCTGAACCTTAGCACAACCTGCATGACAAGGCATCTGCATGCAAAGCATGAACTGCAGTGGAGTAGACACCTTAAAAGCAAGGAACTCACTCTGGCTCCCCTGTTCCCTCTTCAGCTGCTGCCTCGGCCTCTGGCACCTACTGCCCACCAAACAGAGGATGTGTCACCGACACCACCACCTGCGCCACCAAGCATCTCCACCATGTCACATGGCAGCGTCTCTGCCTCCATCTCACAAACCTTGAGAGAAAGCATAAATTCCCACCTAGCCACCCTCGAGCCCTGGGCCTGAATGCCAGCATTTCTAAACTACCGGCCTTTGAAATGCTGTCATTCAGGCTGGTAGACACAGACAGCTTCAAACAGCTGATGTCCATGGCTGTCCCACAGTATGTTGTTCCCAGCCGCCACTACTTCTCCAAGACAGCCGTGCCTTCCCTGCACAACCAAGTATCCGATAAAATCAAGTGTGCCCTGCGGAACGCCATCTGTGGCAAGGTCCACCTAACCACAGATACGTGGCGAAGGATCACAGGGCATCATTCTTTGCCTCCTATAGCCTCCTCCTCCTACTCGGCTTCCTCCTTCTCTGCTTCCACCAGCTCATCCAGTCAACCACACCTTCACCACCAACTTCAGCACAGCCCAGGGTAAACGCCAGCAGGCCATTCTGAAACTCATATGTTTGGGAGACAGGCCCCACACCGCGCAAGAGTTGTGGCGGGGTATTTAACAACAGACCGATGAGTGGTTTCTGCCGGTGGGCCTCAAGCCCGGCCTGGTGGTGTGCGATAATGGGCGAAATCTCGCCGCAGCTCTGGGACTAGCCGGTTTGACTCACATCCCTTGCCTGGCGCATGTGCTGAATTTGGTGGTGCAGAAGTTCATTCACAACTCCCCGACATGTCAGAGATGCTGCATAAAGTGCAGGCTTTCTATGCGCACTTCTGGCATTCACATTCTGTCACTGCTCGCCTGTCTGGGCTTCAGCGTAACTTCGGCCTTCCCGCTCACCGCCTCATATGCGACGTGCCCACCAGGTGGAACTCCACCTTACACATGCTGGAGAGACTGTGCTAGCAGCAGCAGGCCATAGTAGAGTTTCAGCTGCAGCACGCACGGGTCAGTCACACTGCGGAACAGCACCACTTCACCACCAATGACTGGGCCTCCATGCGAGACTTGTGTGCCCTGTTGCGCTGTTTCTGAGTACTCCACCAACATGGCCAGTCCAGTGGCGATGACGTCGTTCTCAGCGTTACAATACCACTTCTATGTCTCCTTGAGAAAACGCTTAGGGCGATGATGGAAGAGGAGGTGGCCCAGGAGGAGGAGGATAAGGGATCAATTTTAGCACTTTCAGGCCAGTCTGTTAGAAGTGGCTCAGAGGGAGGTTTTTGCAACAGCAGAGGCCAGGTACAGACGTGGCCAGCCAGGGCCCACTACTGGAGGACGAGGAGGATGAGGAGGAGGTGGAGGAGGATGAGGATGAAGCAGGTTCTCAGCGGGGTGGAAACCGACACAGCTCAGGCCCATCACTGGTGCATGGCTGGGGGATACGGAGGACGATGACGATACGCCTCCCACAGAGGACAGCTTGTCCTTAAATCTGGGGAGCCTGGCACACATGAGCGACTACATGCTGCAGTGCCTGCGCAACGACAGCAGAGTTGCTCACATTTTAACGTGTGCGGACTACTGGGCTGCCACCCTGCTGGATGCCCGGTACAAAGACAATGTGCCCACCTTGCTTCCTGCACTGGAGCGTGATAGGAAGATGCGCGAGTACAAGCGCACGCTGGTAGACGCGCTCCTGAGAGCATTCCCAAATGGGGAACAGGTGGAAGCCCAAGGCGAAGGCACAGGAGGAGCAAGAGGTCGCCGACGCAGCTATGTCACAGCCAGCCACTCTGAGGTCCTTGTTAGCATGGCAGAAATGTGGAAAAGTTTTGTCTCCAAGCCACAGCTAACTGCACCACCACCTGATACGGTACGTGTTAGCAGGAGGCAGCATTTCACTAACATGGTTGAACAGTACGCCTGCACACCCCTCCACGTACTGACTAATGGTTCGGCCCCATTCAACTTCTGGGTCTCCAAATTGTCCACGTGGCCAGAGTTAGTATCCTTGAGGTGCTAGCCTGCCCGGCGGCCAGTGTTTTGTCTGAACGCAGTATTCAGCACGGCAGGGGTGCCATTACTACAAACGCAGCCGCCTGTCCACAGCCAACGTGGACAAGCTGACGTTCATAAAAATGAACCAGGCATGGATCCCACAGGACCTGTCCCTCCCTTGTGCAGAATAGACATTTATAACTGCCTCCCTCAACCATGTGTTCTTGTAATCCGGGCACTTCTTTATTGAATCCTCATATTTTTAACTTTACTATGATCTTGCGGTGCAACCCAAAGTTGAATGAACCTCTCCTCAATCTGGGCGCCGGGCCTAAATAACTGAACGTGGCCTTCTCCAGTGGTGGGGTGATATGATGCCTTATTCCTTGCTGTGGGACCTCTCTCCTCTGTTTGGTGCTAGCCTAAATAACTGAAAGTGGCCTTCTCCAGTGGTGGATGATATGACGCCTGATTCCTTGCTGTGGGACCTCTCTCTTCTGTCTGGGTGCTGGGGCCTAAATAACTGAAAGTGGCCTTCTCAAGTGGTGGGTGATATGACGTATGATTCCTTGCTGTGGGACCTCTCTCCTCTGTCTGGGTGCTGGGGCCTAAATAACTGAAAGTGGCCTTCTCCAGTGGTGGGTGATATGACGCATGATTCCTTGCAGTGGGACCTCTCTCCTCTGTCTGGGTGCTGGGGCCGTAAATAACTGAAAGTGGCCTTCTCCAGTGGTGGGTGATATGACGCCTATTCCTTGCTGTGGGACCTCTTGCCTCTGTCTGGCTGCAGAGGTAAATAACTGAAAGTGGCCTTCTCCAGTGGTGGGTGATATGACGCATGATTCTCTGCTATGGGACCTCTCCAATTGATATTGGTTAATTCTTTATTTATTTAATTTTAATTAATTTCCCTATCCAAATTTGTTTGCAGGACATTTACCTACATTTTGCTGCCTTTTGCAGCCTCTCTAGCCCTTTCCTGGACTATTTTACAGCCTTTTTAGTGCCTAAAGTTCGGGTCCCCATTGACTCTCAATGGGGTTCGGGATAAGTTCGATCGAGTTCGATCCCGAACCCGAACATTTTCGGAAGTTCGGTCAACTCTCGAACCCGAACATCCAGATGTTCGCCATTTTCCAGTCACAAGCTACTGAATATGAGACTTTGTAAGGAAAAAAGTCAATTTCATTAATCTTGTGCCAAAACTTCTATGAACTCGCCATGCCCCTCACGGAATACCTTGGGTGTCTTCTTAAAGCGTGATAGAAGCCTGAATCCAAATGCGTCAGGTCCTCCAGCAGTCCATTAATTTGGGCCCTTACCAGGCCTGCAAACACAGTGTCATCGCCAGAGAGAGTGGTCAGTGTGTGGGGTGTATTTACATATGCCCATGCTGGAGAGAAATATCCTGCAAATTGACAACTTGTATAAATTTTTTTAAAATTGTCATTTACAGAGATATTTCACACATTGCATGGGTATATTTAAAAATACACCCTAAAACACATTGCCCTACTTCTCCTGAGTACGGCGATACCACATGAGTGACACTTTTTGCAGCCTAGGTGCGCAAAGGGGCCCAAATTCCAATGAGTACCTTAGGAGGGCATTTTTAGGCATTTGGATTCCAGACTTCTTCTCACGCTTTAGGACCCCTAAAATGCCAGGGCAGCATAAATACCCCTATATGTGACCCCATTTTGGAAAGAAGACACCCTAAGGTATTCCTGTGAGGGGCATGGCGAGTTCATAGTTCATTTTTTTTTTGGCACAAGTTAGCGGAAATTGGCTTTTTTTCTTCTTCTTACAAAGTCTCATATTCCACTAACTTGTGACAAAAATAAAATTTTACATGAACTCACCATACTCATCACGGAATACCTTGAGTTTCTCTTTCTTTCTAAAATTGGGTCACTTCAGGGTTATTTATACTGCGCTGGCATTTGAGGCCCCTAATGCATGAGAAGAAGTCTGGAACTCCAAATGCGTAAAAATGCCCTGGTGAATTTAAAGGTACCACTAGACTTGGTCGTTACACTCAGGTTGCATAAAGCGCCACACAGTAGTATTGCCGCACTTCAGGAGAAGTAGAGCAATGTGTTTGGGGTGGCTATACATGTTGCGTGAGAGAAATATCTCTGTAAATGACAACTTTTAAATTTTTTTATACAAAGTTGACTATTTACAGAGATATTTCTCTCACCCAGCATGGGTATATGTAAAAATTCACTGAAACCACATTTCCTACTTCTACTGAGTACGGCGATAACAAATGAGTGCCACTTTTTGCAGTCTAGGTGCTGTAAGGGCGTGAAAGTCCAATGAGTACCTTTATGCTTTTTTAGGTTGGTCACAAATTAGCCCTCGCCCAAAATGCCAGAACAGTAAACACACCCCACAAATGACCCCATTTCAGAAAGTAGACACTCCCAAGGTATTCACTGAGGTGATTATTGAGTCCGTGGGAGATTTTTGATTTTTTTGCCAGAAGTTAGCAGAAATGGATACTTTATTATTTATTTTTTTTCCTCAGAAAGTGTCATTTTCTGCTAACTTGTGAAAAAAATGAAATCATACATGAACTCACCATGCCCTCCGCGAATACTTTGGGGTGTCTTCTTTCTAAAATGGTGTCATTTGGGCGGTATTTATACTATCCTGGCATTCTAGCACCCTGAAGAAATATGACAGGTGCTCAGATAGTTTGTAAAACCCGATAACTTTACCAGCACACTGAACACAATAT